>CM069868.1:1928403-1935903 GCA_036172795.1 Pelodytes ibericus
ACAGGACATGCCTCTCCCCGTGTAACCCTTAGTGTACACACACAGGACATGCCTCCCCGTGTAACCCTTAGTGTACACACACAGGACATGCCTCCCCGTGTAACCCTTAGTGTACACACACAGGACATGCCTCCCCCCCCCCCCGTGTAACCCTTAGTGTACACACACAGGACATGCCCCCCCCCCCCCCGTGTAACCCTTAGTGTACACACACAGGACATGCCTCCCCCCCCCCGTGTAACCCTTAGTGTACACACACAGGACATGCCTCCCCCCCCCCCCGTGTAACCCTTAGTGTACACACACAGGACATGCCTCCCCCCCCCGTGTAACCCTTAGTGTACACACACAGGACATGCCTCCCCCCCCGTGTAACCCTTAGTGTACACACACAGGACATGCCTCCCCCCCCGTGTAACCCTTAGTGTACACACACAGGACATGCCTCCCCCCCCCGTGTAACCCTTAGTGTACACACACAGGACATGCCTCCCCCCGTGTAACCCTTAGTGTACACACACAGGACATGCCTCCCCCCGTGTAACCCTTAGTGTACACACACAGGACATGCCTCCCCCCCGTGTAACCCTTAGTGTACACACACAGGACATGCCTCCCCCCCCCGTGTAACCCTTGGTGTACACACACAGGACATGCCTCCCCCCCCGTGTAACCCTTAGTGTACACACACAGGACATGCCTCCCCCCCGTGTAACCCTTAGTGTACACACACAGGACATGCCTCCCCCCCCCCGTGTAACCCTTAGTGTACACACACAGGACATGCCTCCCCCCCCCGTGTAACCCTTAGTGTACACACACAGGACATGCCTCCCCCCCCCCCGTGTAACCCTTAGTGTACACACACAGGACATGCCTCCCCCCCCCGTGTAACCCTTAGTGTACACACACAGGACATGCCCCCCCCGTGTAACCCTTAGTGTACACACACAGGACATGCCTCCCCCCCCCCGTGTAACCCTTAGTGTACACACACAGGACATGCCTCCCCCCCCCCGTGTAACCCTTAGTGTACACACACAGGACATGCCTCCCCCCCCCGTGTAACCCTTAGTGTACACACACAGGACATGCCTCCCCCCCCCGTGTAACCCTTAGTGTACACACACAGGACATGCCTCCCCCCCCCCCGTGTACCCCTTAGTGTACACACACAGGACATGCCCCCCCCGTGTAACCCTTAGTGTACACACACAGGACATGCCTCCCCCCCGTGTAACCCTTAGTGTACACACACAGGACATGCCCCCCCCGTGTAACCCTTAGTGTACACACACAGGACATGCCTCCCCCCCGTGTAACCCTTAGTGTACACACACAGGACATGCCCCCCCCCCCGTGTAACCCTTAGTGTACACACACAGGACATGCCTCCCCCCCCCCCCGTGTAACCCTTAGTGTACACACACAGGACATGCCTCCCCCCCCCCGTGTAACCCTTAGTGTACACACACAGGACATGCCTCCCCCCCCCCCGTGTAACCCTTAGTGTACACACACAGGACATGCCTCCCCCCCCGTGTAACCCTTAGTGTACACACACAGGACATGCCTCCCCCCCGTGTAACCCTGAGTGTACACACACAGGACATGCCTCCCCCCCCGTGTAACCCTTAGTGTACACACACAGGACATGCCTCCCCCCCCCCCCCCCGTGTAACCCTTAGTGTACACACACAGGACATGCCTCTCCCCCCCCCCCGTGTAACCCTTAGTGTACACACACAGGACATGCCTCTCCCCCCCCCCGTGTAACCCTTAGTGTACACACACAGGACATGCCTCCCCCCCCGTGTAACCCTTAGTGTACACACACAGGACATGCCTCCCCCCCCCGTGTAACCCTTAGTGTACACACACAGGACATGCCTCCCCCCCCCCCCGTGTAACCCTTAGTGTACACACACAGGACATGCCTCCCCCCCATGTAACCCTTAGTGTACACACACAGGACATGCCTCCCCGTGTAACCCTTAGTGTACACACACAGGACATGCCTCCCCGTGTAACCCTTAGTGTACACACACAGGACATGCCTCCCCGTGTAACCCTTAGTGTACACACACAGGACATGCCTCCCCGTGTAACCCTTAGTGTACACACACAGGACATGCCTCCCCCCCCCCCCCGTGTAACCCTTAGTGTACACACACAGGACATGCCTCCCCCCCCCCCCGTGTAACCCTTAGTGTACACACACAGGACATGCCTCCCCCCCCCCGTGTAACCCTTAGTGTACACACACAGGACATGCCTCCCCCCCCCCGTGTAACCCTTAGTGTACACACACAGGACATGCCTCCCCCCCCCCGTGTAACCCTTAGTGTACACACACAAGGACATGCCTCCCCCCGTGTAACCCTTAGTGTACACACACAGGACATGCCTCCCCCCCCGTGTAACCCTTAGTGTACACACACAGGACATGCCTCCCCCCCCGTGTAACCCTTAGTGTACACACACAGGACATGCCTCCCCCCCCCGTGTAACCCTTAGTGTACACACACAGGACATGCCTCCCCCCCCCGTGTAACCCTTAGTGTACACACACAGGACATGCCTCCCCCCCCGTGTAACCCTTAGTGTACACACACAGGACATGCCTCCCCCCCGTGTAACCCTTAGTGTACACACACAGGACATGCCTCCCCCCCCCCCCCGTGTAACCCTTAGTGTACACACACAGGACATGCCTCCCCCCCCCCGTGTAACCCTTAGTGTACACACACAGGACATGCCTCTCCCCCCCCCCGTGTAACCCTTAGTGTACACACACAGGACATGCCTCCCCGTGTAACCCTTAGTGTACACACACAGGACATGCCTCCCCCCCCCCCCCGTGTAACCCTTAGTGTACACACACAGGACATGCCTCCCCCCCCCCCCCGTGTAACCCTTAGTGTACACACACAGGACATGCCTCCCCCCCCCGTGTAACCCTTAGTGTACACACACAGGACATGCCTCCCCCCCCCCCCCCGTGTAACCCTTAGTGTACACACACAGGACATGCCTCCCCCCCATGTAACCCTTAGTGTACACACACAGGACATGCCTCCCCGTGTAACCCTTAGTGTACACACACAGGACATGCCTCCCCGTGTAACCCTTAGTGTACACACACAGGACATGCCTCCCCGTGTAACCCTTAGTGTACACACACAGGACATGCCTCCCCGTGTAACCCTTAGTGTACACACACAGGACATGCCTCCCCCCCCCCCCGTGTAACCCTTAGTGTACACACACAGGACATGCCTCCCCCCCCCCCCGTGTAACCCTTAGTGTACACACACAGGACATGCCTCCCCCCCCCCCCGTGTAACCCTTAGTGTACACACACAGGACATGCCTCCCCCCCCCCCGTGTAACCCTTAGTGTACACACACAGGACATGCCTCCCCCCCCCCCGTGTAACCTTAGTGTACACACACAGGACATGCCTCCCCCCCCCCGTGTAACCCTTAGTGTACACACACAGGACATGCCTCCCCCCCCGTGTAACCCTTAGTGTACACACACAGGACATGCCTCCCCCCCCACCGTGTAACCCTTAGTGTACACACACAGGACATGCCTCCCCCCCCCCGTGTAACCCTTAGTGTACACACACAGGACATGCCTCCCCCCCCCCCGTGTAACCCTTAGTGTACACACACAGGACATGCCTCCCCCCCCCCGTGTAACCCTTAGTGTACACACACAGGACATGCCTCCCCCCCCCGTGTAACCCTTAGTGTACACACACAGGACATGCCTCCCCCCCGTGTAACCCTTAGTGTACACACACAGGACATGCCTCCCCCCCCCGTGTAACCCTTAGTGTACACACACAGGACATGCCTCCCCCCCGTGTAACCCTTAGTGTACACACACAGGACATGCCTCCCCCCCGTGTAACCCTTAGTGTACACACACAGGACATGCCTCCCCCCCCCGTGGAACCCTTAGTGTACACACACAGGACATGCCTCCCCCCCCCCGTGTAACCCTTAGTGTACACACACAGGACATGCCTCCCCCCCGTGTAACCCTTAGTGTACACACACAGGACATGCCTCCCCCCCGTGTAACCCTTAGTGTACACACACAGGACATGCCTCCCCCCCGTGTAACCCTTAGTGTACACACACAGGACATGCCTCCCCCCCGTGTAACCCTTAGTGTACACACACAGGACATGCCTCCCCCCCGTGTAACCCTTAGTGTACACACACAGGACATGCCTCCCCCCCCCCCGTGTAACCCTTAGTGTACACACACAGGACATGCCTCCCCCCCCCCCGTGTAACCCTTAGTGTACACACACAGGACATGCCTCCCCCCCCCCGTGTAACCCTTAGTGTACACACACAGGACATGCCCCCCCCGTGTAACCCTTAGTGTACACACACAGGACATGCCTCCCCCCCCCCCCGTGTAACCCTTAGTGTACACACACAGGACATGCCTCCCCCCCCCCCCGTGTAACCCTTAGTGTACACACACAGGACATGCCTCCCCCCCCCCCGTGTAACCCTTAGTGTACACACACAGGACATGCCTCCCCCCCCCGTGTAACCCTTAGTGTACACACACAGGACATGCCTCCCCCCCCCCCCCGTGTACCCCTTAGTGTACACACACAGGACATGCCCCCCCCGTGTAACCCTTAGTGTACACACACAGGACATGCCTCCCCCCGTGTAACCCTTAGTGTACACACACAGGACATGCCCCCCCCCGTGTAACCCTTAGTGTACACACACAGGACATGCCCCCCCCCGTGTAACCCTTAGTGTACACACACAGGACATGCCCCCCCCCCCGTGTAACCCTTAGTGTACACACACAGGACATGCCTCCCCCCCGTGTACCCTTAGTGTACACACACAGGGACATGCCCCCCCCCGTGTAACCCTTAGTGTACACACACAGGACATGCCCCCCCCGTGTAACCCTTAGTGTACACACACAGGACATGCCCCCCCCCGTGTAACCCTTAGTGTACACACACAGGACATGCCTCCCCCCCGTGTAACCCTTAGTGTACACACACAGGACATGCCCCCCCCCCGTGTAACCCTTAGTGTACACACACAGGACATGCCTCCCCCCCCGTGTAACCCTTAGTGTACACACACAGGACATGCCTCCCCCCCCCGTGTAACCCTTAGTGTACACACACAGGACATGCCTCCCCCCCGTGTAACCCTTAGTGTACACACACAGGACATGCCCCCCCCCCGTGTAACCCTTAGTGTACACACACAGGACATGCCTCCCCCCCCGTGTAACCCTTAGTGTACACACACAGGACATGCCTCCCCCCCCCGTGTAACCCTTAGTGTACACACACAGGACATGCCTCCCCCCCCCCGTGTAACCCTTAGTGTACACACACAGGACATGCCTCCCCCCCCCCCCGTGTAACCCTTAGTGTACACACACAGGACATGCCTCCCCCCCCCGTGTAACCCTTAGTGTACACACACAGGACATGCCTCCCCCCCGTGTAACCCACCCAGCCGTTCGCCAGGTATCACCACATTCCCAGCCGCGGTTCCCCGTTGTCCGCTCTTGCTCGCGGCGGTTACGATTTGATTCTAGCGCTCCCATTCCGCGCTCCTATTGGCTGCGTGAGGCCACGTGACGATTCGTCGTGTCCGGATGACGCTATCTCTCGCGCCCGGCTGTCAGCGCCATCTTGGATACTGGCAGGAGAGGGGCCGGTTGAAGGTAAGGTGACCCGCATTAAGCACACGGGCCAAAATGACGTTCTTCTCCGAGTCTCGGTGACAGGCGGGCTGAGGTAATAACACCCGCTGCCCCGTGTTTGGAGTTGAGGGCAGGGGGGGCTCGTGCCCGGATGAAATATGGCGGTTGGGGACCGCGGGCTCTGTCACCGGAGCCGAGGGCTTCACTAACAACGGTAAAGTTCCTTCAGGACGGTCCCGTGACGCGCGACACAACGCGTTAAACCTATGTTAATGCCTCGCTGAACTGTGACAGGGGCTTCGGGGGGGCAGCTTGCAGGGGTAGGTTGTGCCGGGGGGGGAACGAGGGCGGTTAGTTTGCGGGGGGGGGGGGGGTTAGTTTGCAGGGGTAGGTTGGGGAGGGGGGGGGGGTTTGTTTGCAGGGGTAGGTTGTGCCGGGGGGGGGGGGGGGGTTAGTTTGCAGGGGTAGGTTGTGCCGGGGGGGGGGGGTTAGTTTGCAGGGGTAGGTTGTGCCGGGGGGGGGTTAGTTTGCAGGGGTAGGTTGTGCGGGGGGGGGGGGGGGAACGAGGGCGGTTAGTTTGCAGGGGTAGGTTGTGCGGGGGGGGGGGGGAACGAGGGCGGTTAGTTTGCAGGGGTAGGTTGTGCGGGGGGGGGCAAACGAGGGCGGTTAGTTTGCAGGGGTAGGTTGTGCTGGGGGGGGTTAGTTTGCAGGGGTAGGTTGTGCCGGGGGGGGGGGTTAGTTTGCAGGGGTAGGTTGTGCCGGGGGGGGGGGGGGGTTAGTTTGCAGGGGTAGGTTGTGCCGGGGGGGGGGGGGGGTTAGTTTGCAGGGGTAGGTTGTGCCGGGGGGGGGGGGGGTTAGTTTGCAGGGGTAGGTTGTGCCGGGGGGGGGGGGGGGGGGGTTAGTTTGCAGGGGTAGGTTGTGCCGGGGGGGGGGGGGTTAGTTTGCAGAGGTAGGTTGTGCGGTGGGGGGACGAGGGGGGTTAGTTTGCAGGGGTAGGTTGTGCCGGGGGGGGGGGGGACGAGGGGGGTTAGTTTGCAGGGGTAGGTTGTGTCGGGGGGGGGGACGAGGGGGGTTAGTTTGCAGGGGTAGGTTGTGCCGGGGGGGGGGCGAGGGGGGTTAGTTTGCAGGGATAGGTTGTGCCGGGGGAAGGGTTAGTTTGCAGGGGTAGGTTGTGCCGGGGGGACGACGAGGGGGGTTAGTTTGCAGGGGTAGGTTGTGCCGGGGGGGGGGGTTAGTTTGCAGGGGTAGGTTGTGCCGGGGGGGGGGGGGCAAGCTTGCAGGGGTAGGTTGTGCGGGGGGGGGGGGAACGAGGGCGGTTAGTTTGCAGGGGTAGGTTGTGCGGGGGGGGGGGTTAGTTTGCAGGGGTAGGTTGTGCCGGGGGGGGGGACGAGGGGGGGCAAGCTTGCAGGGGTAGGTTGTGCGGGGGGGGGGGGAACGAGGGCGGTTAGTTTGCAGGGGTAGGTTGTGCGGGGGGGGGGGAACGAGGGCGGTTAGTTTGCAGGGGTAGGTTGTGCGGGGGGGGGGGAACGAGGGCGGTTAGTTTGCAGGGGTAGGTTGTGCCGGGGGGGGGGTTAGTTTGCAGGGGTAGGTTGTGCCGGGGGGGGGGGGACGAGGGGGGTTAGTTTGCAGGGGTAGGTTGTGTCGGGGGGGGGGACGAGGGGGGTTAGTTTGCAGGGGTAGGTTGTGCCGGGGGGGGGCGAGGGTTGTTAGTTTGCAGGGATAGGTTGTGCCGGGGGAAGGGTTAGTTTGCAGGGGTAGGTTGTGCCGGGGGGACGACGAGGG
>CM069868.1:1940903-2220903 GCA_036172795.1 Pelodytes ibericus
GGGTCAGATCTTCACTCACCTTGGTTCAGATGAACAAAGATCTGGCCAAAGATTCTAACCAACATGTCTGCCTCCTGGTGGAGCTATATGGAGTAAAGAAGGCTTTATTTGTATGCTTTTATTAAAGTATTTCTATATAAAATGCCTACACTTGATGCCATCTTTCAATTAAACAGAACTTAATTTTTTGCTATTTTTGTCATTTTAACATATCCCAGGAGCCATACAGGCATTATAACATTCCTTTCTAAATTATCTATTTAGGAAGGTTCTATATGCAACTCTAAAAGTACAGTGTCCTTGGCCTCCGAATAGATCCTGTTGTATAGATGGAGGTTCGAGCCATACAAGTATTACATTTCTTTTCACATCCTGTTTGACTCTGTTACACATATCCTTGTACAACTCTCATTGCAGTAATACCAGGTTGACCGAAGAAGCCCTGGTCACATTAGCTAGCATGCACTCCTTGCGAGTTATCGATGTCAGCAACAACTTGCACCTGACTCCAGAAGCTGTCACCGCCTTCCGAAAACTAACCGCAAACCGCATAGGCTTAATCCTGGAGAGGCCGATTGAGAATGGGAAGTACTGCTGCTGGTGAATGGGGCGTCTGGACGCTAGCGGAGATTTTCCCCGACTCGTTTCAAGTCTAATCTACTGAATCTTTGAACAATATTATGCACCACTTCACACTGCTGACCCCAAGCACAAAACCCCTCTTGGCAATATGTTTATGAAGGTGTGGAATCTGTTGTGTTTTCTTTATTTATTTATAGGGATTTGTTTTGTAAAATGTGTCCAAATGATTTTCTACAGGAAGCAGCCTTGAAGGTATCTTTATTACCAAGCTCTCAATCTATAGTAACAGTTGCATTGTTAATTAGAGCACTGTGCATACATTGCCCAGATGAAGGTTACTGCACGGACAGTAATAAGAAACCTTTGTCTTAAATTGGTTAAGGAATCATCCCACTTCCCTCCATACTTGCCAACCGTCCCTTATTTGACAGGACAGTCCTGTCTTTTGGTGTCCCTTTTCAATCCATTGTCGGCACTCCCATCACATCTACTGCTTCTATGTTGGCAGTGAACTTGCAGTGTGGATCTGAAACATATCTAGTCTAAAGCTTCAGGTGCCATCTAGTGGGTAAACCGAAGATCAGTGTTGCAAAGCTGTGATGTCATGTAACACCATTTCTGGCCTGAATCCAATGTGTCCAGGGGATACAGACAATGGATGTTAGCAAATATGCTTTCCCTTTTGCTAACAATACTATAGGAAGTTATAACCATGAATGTTTATTTGTCTTCATTTATTGAGTTTGATATTTAACATATCTTGGCAGAATGTATATTGCACAGGGCCCAGAAATTGATTAGTGCACTGTAGAGAGCCAACCATTTTCTATTTTGAGCTAAGCATTTATACAATATCTGGATTTTTCTCGGCTTTATTTGGATGCTGTTAAATATACACTCCTCGAGCAGTAAGCATGTTACACATGCTCCCAGCGTGCATTGTGGGTAGCTGTGCCATCCAGCTACTGGGAAAGGACTAACATTCCAGCTGAAAACGCGTTGGGGATACTGCAGTGTAAGGAATTTTATCAGCTACCTCAAACAAGCTTTGTCATTCACTTATCCATGAAGGTCTGGATCACCTTAACTTCAAGCCCATTGGGGATTTTAGGGCTTGTGTTGTCATTTTATTTTCTGTTTGGTTTACCACCCCTGGTAGCCTCCTGCTCCAAAAAACGATGCCAATTAAAATTGTTTACCCAGCCTACTGACAGACGGCACACATCTAATCACATCTAATTATTTAACTTGCATTCAATAAAGGTTCCTAAGTACATTACACATTTCTTCTAGGTTATACTGGTGTTTTGGTTAGTTTAATAATAGTTTTTATATAATTCATACTGTAATTTGGGGAAGTGCCTGATAAAGTTTTGTTCCTCTTTTATTGTACTGCAATATCATAATGCAAAGGGACAAAACGAATTTAGTTTCATAGAATATGACTTCTACAACAGTCATTCGTTTATTACATAAAATTGGCTTGAAACGTAATAAAAACCTATATTTTTTTGTATAAATAGTAGAGTATTTATTAATCTGCGGATGTCCACATGTTTTACAGATTCTAGGTGGGATAAAGCATTTATGGGTTATAATGCTGACACAGAGTGTTAATTACAAAAATCAAAAGAGGACACTCTAGACACTAAATATAACTTTGATGCACCTGGTTGTCTTTTGAATATGTGATTCACTCAGAATTCCTTTGAAATCAAATCATTCTGGTCCTTCCCTGTGAGGTTGAGGATGGTAACACAAGTACACTGAGATCCTCCTGCTTGCTGTATGATTGCTAATTAGCAGGTGGGCTAGTCTAAGTGGTAGGTGAGGCTTGTGAGACATTATTAATGATGGCATGTGGATTGTGAGTGCATTCTGAATAAATGACTCTTTGTTATTTGTGTCATACAGTGCTACACTATTGTATTTTTGTTTCACCCTATCTTTATGTTCTTCCATATGTCCACCCATGGAGACCTCCAGAACAAGCTTCTGGTTGAAATCTTCAGTTGTCTTTACCCGGATTTATATACCAGTGTCCCTGTATTGGTACACTTCTTTTTTAAGTATTAGGCAAGCATTTAGGGTGATGCCGAGATTAGGTTGCCAAATATTTACATAAAGGAAAAACACACCTGTATCTATTCTGCTGGAATCCTTGAGGAAAATCAGGATTCAGCAGAGATCTGTTTAGATTTTTCCATATAGGCAGATCACTTAGCTTCCTCATCTGTCACTGGCTCATTCAGTGAACCAGGAGAGAGTGTTCCATGTCTATGCTCCTTCTTCTTAATTCTCACCTTCTGCCTCTCCCCCTTCATGTCCTTACTAATTTCACTCATCTACCCTCAGATATCCCCCTCATTCCCATCTTCAACATTGGATGGTTCATTTTGGTGTAAGACAAAACGCTGGCCAGAGACCATTCTCTCCATGGAGCCCAGCACCCCCTGCTGAATACCTTGGATGCCAATATATAATGTCACATCCGGTCCCAAGTTACGGGATGACTGAGCACAAACCACAGATTACTAACTAGATACTAAAAAGCAACGGAAATATGGCCGAAATCACAGCCAAATCCATTATGGCGGAGGCGCTGTTTCCCCGCACATTGTAATATCCAAATTATTTTTAAAAAGGCGCACCATTATACTCTAAGGGACTATATCTCCCTAAGCATTTTTACTGTGCTTGTAACAAACAAAACAATTACTGAAAATGATCTATACATTGTATATACAAGCAAATTTCGAAATTAGGAGAAAATAGTGTATTGAATGTGTCTGTGGGTCTCCTGCTGATGACATCACCTGCGGAGTCTCCTGCTGATGACATCACCTGTGGCCCGATATGCAAATTACACATTTCCCATTGTAAAGCAGTCCATTTGCATATTAAGTCACATGTGATGTCATACACAGGAGACATGACATTTTCAGTCATTTATAAATGCACAGTATAAAAGTGTTCAGGTGATACAGTCCCTTTAAGCAGCAATACCTCATGTCCCGCCATTATCGTCGCCCCATTTGACTCAAAAATAAATAAATGCTGGCTGTGCTGTCACCTCCATTAGACTCAACACTGTCTGTGCTCCATAGACTTAACAGTGGCTGTGCTCCATAGACTTAACAGTGGCTGTGCTCCATAGACTTAACAGTGGCTGTGCTCCATAGACTTAACACTGGCTGTGCTCCATAGACTTAACAGTGGCTGTTCTCCATAGACTTAACAGTGGCTGTGCTCCATAGACTTAACACTGGCTGTGCTCCATAGACTTAACACTGGCTGTGCTGTCACCTCCTTTAGACTCAACACTGACTTTGCTCCATAGACTTAACACTGACTGTGCTGTCACCTCCATTAGACTTAACACTGACTGTGCTGTCACCTCCATTAGACTTAACACTGACTGTGCTGTCACCTTCATTAGACTTAACACTGACTGTGCTGTCAACTCCATTAGACTTAGCACTGGCTGTGCTCCATAGACTTAACACTGGCTGTGCTGTCACCTTCATTAGACTTAACACTGGCTGTGCTCCATAGACTTAACACTGGCTGTGCTGTCACCTCCATTAGACTTAGCACTGACTGTGCTCCATAGACTTAACACTGACTGTGCTGTCACCTCCATTAGACTTAACACTGACTGTGCTCCATAGACTTAACACTGGCTGTGCTGTCACCTTCATTAGACTTAACACTGACTGTGCTCCATAGACTTAACACTGACTGTGCTGTCACCTCCATTAGACTTAACACTGATTGTGCTCCATAGACTTAACACTGGCTGTGCTGTCACCTCCATTAGACTTAGCACTGACTGTGCTGTCACCTCCATTAGACTTAACACTGACTGTGCTGTCACCTCCATTAGACTTAGCACTGACTGTGCTCCATAGACTTAACACTGGCTGTGCTGTCACCTCCATTAGACTTAGCACTGGCTGTGCTCAATAGATTAAACACTGGCTGTGCTGTCACGTCCATTAGACTTAACACTGGCTGTGCTGTCACCTTCATTAGACTTAACACTGGCTGTGCTGTCACCTTCATTAGACTTAACACTGACTGTGCTGTCACCTCCATTAGACTTAACACTGATTGTGCTCCATAGACTTAACACTGGCTGTGCTGTCACCTCCATTAGACTTAGCACTGACTGTGCTGTCACCTCCATTAGACTTAACACTGACTGTGCTGTCACCTCCATTAGACTTAGCACTGACTGTGCTCCATAGACTTAACACTGGCTGTGCTGTCACCTCCATTAGACTTAGCACTGGCTGTGCTCAATAGATTAAACACTGGCTGTGCTGTCACGTCCATTAGACTTAACACTGGCTGTGCTGTCACCTTCATTAGACTTAACACTGGCTGTGCTGTCACCTTCATTAGACTTAACACTGGCTGTGCTGTCACCTCCATTAGACTTAGCACTGACTGTGCTCCATAGACTTAACACTGGCTGTGCTGTCACCTCCATTAGACTTAGCACTGGCTGTGCTCAATAGATTTAACACTGGCTGTGCTGTCACGTCCATTAGACTTAACACTGGCTGTGCTGTCACCTCCATTAGACTTAACACTGGCTGTGCTGTCACCTCCATTAGACTTAACACTGGCTGTGCTGTCACCTCCATTAGACTTAACACAGGCTGCAAGGTGTTTTTTTTTATATTTTTTATTTAGCGACCTGACAATAAACAATTGACTGGGTCGAAATCCTAGTCATCACTGCGGGACTCCAGGTAAATATGGATGTAACAAAATAACAAAAAAAAAAAGCTAAAACTCAGTCTGCCTCCATTTTAGCCATTTGTACAGCAATATGTCACCACACATCCCAGCAAGTGCCGCCAGTAACACAGGAAGCCCGGGGGCATGCACAGTCCTCTCGACGTAGAACAGCTGGTAGGTAGGTCTGACAGCTGTATAACTTACCAAAATAATGCAGTTTATCAACAAGGTTCATCCAGGATTCCGGGAGGGAGGCTTCAGACATTGAAAGCAGGCACTACTGTGCAGGAAGCGCTATCACTCGACTCTCTGCCCATGCGAAAATGGGGATTGCAATCCTAGACGGCCAAAGATATTGCTCAGGAACCTTAGAATCTAGCTGCAAAACATTTTTTTTTGTGTGTGTTAATTGTGCCAGCTATCCCATAAAAGTGCAGAATCACAAATAACAAGGAATCTGCTCTTTCTCACTCCGCACAGGACATCTGTAACCGTAGCTGTACGAAGCCTCTTTCCAGACCCTCGTTAGTCAGTTCTCCTACTCCATCCGACACCTGTTATTAAACCCTTGTCTCGGTGAAAACACGTCTCCCATATCTGCTACCCGACCTCTCTACAATGACCTTCCAAATTACTGAGCTGAGCTTCACTGATCACTAGAAAAACTGAAGGACCCTTTAAAAAAATACCAAAAATTGCAAGTAAACCAGATGTATTAGTAACTTTCAGTCTTTGTATCCGTGCTACAAAATAAATAATAGAAAACGGTGCGAAATCCAATTGAAGGAACTTAGAAAATTGAGAATATTTCTCATGTAGGGATATTATTATAATACACAATAGTCCAAGGGACAGTGACCTTCCTGAATAACGGATGCCACAACGGAAATGATAAGGTAAATGATTTGTGCCGAGGGAAATTACTGCACTATTTGAAGCTTCCAACTAGTCTCTGAATTGTCCTTTTAAAGCTTGCAGGCAACATTAAATCCAAACTGACATAGCTCGAAACACAGAGCAAGTGACTGATCCAATGAAAGGGCAGTGTTCCTGACAACTGAACATATCTGACAGTGCTAAATAGCTGATGGCTACTGGTGCTTAGCAAGGGAATTGTGTGCATTTGACCAAAAAGCACAGAAATACTGTGTATTTTGGGGCATTGAAAGAACGAAAATAAAAAAAAATATATTTTTTGTTTATAAAATACCTGCCTGATATGAAGCGGACACAGAGGATTTATGTTCTGTACCTTGTGCATGGTTTTTTTTGCTAGTACATTGGGGCCTTCCACAAACTATTCCAACAAAGTTGGAAGCATGGGATTAAGCGTGAGGCATGCATGCAGCTGCTCCAGAGTCCAGTGGCGGCGTGCTTTTCACCACTCGATCCGATGCTTGGCATTGTACTTGGTGATGTGAGGCTTGCATGCAGCTGCTCCAGAGTCCAGTGGTGGTATGCTTTTCACCACTCGATCCGATGCGTGGCATTGTACTTGGTGATGTGAGGCTTGCATGCAGCTGCTCCAGAGTCCAGTGGTGGTATGCTTTTCACCACTCGATCCGATGCTTGGCATTGTACTTGGTGATGTGAGGCTTGCATGCAGCTGCTCCAGAGTCCAGTGGCGGCGTGCTTTTCACCACTCGATCCGATGCTTGGCATTGTACTTGGTGATGTGAGGCTTGCATGCAGCTGCTCCAGAGTCCAGTGGCGGCATGCTTTACACCACTCGATCCGATGCTTGGCATTGTACTTGGTGATGTGAGGCTTGCATGCAGCTGCTCCAGAGTCCAGTGGCGGCATGCTTTACACCACTCGATCCGATGCTTGGCATTGTACTTGGTGATGTGAGGCTTGCATGCAGCTGCTCCAGAGTCCAGTGGCGGCATGCTTTACACCACTCGATCCGATGCTTGGCATTTTACTTGGTGATGTGAGGCTTGCATGCAGCTGCTCCAGAGTCCAGTGGTGGCATGCTTTACACCACTCGATCCGATGCTTGGCATTGTACTTGGTGATGTGAGGCTTGCATGCAGCTGCTCCAGAGTCCAGAGGTGGCATGCTTTACACCACTCGATCCGATGCTTGGCATTTTACTTGGTGATGTGAGGCTTGCATGCAGCTGCTCCAGAGTCCAGTGGTGGCATGCTTTACACCACTCGATCCAATGCTTGGCATTGTACTTGGTGATGTGAGGCTTGCATGCAGCTGCTCCAGAGTCCAGTGGCGGCATGCTTTACACCACTCGATCCGATGCTTGGCATTTTACTTGGTGATGTGAGGCTTGCATGCAGCTGCTCCAGAGTCCAGTGGCGGCGTGCTTTACACCACTCGATCCGATGCTTGGCATTGTACTTGGTGATGTGAGGCTTGCATGCAGCTGCTCCAGAGTCCAGTGGTGGTATGCTTTTCACCACTCGATCCGATGCTTGGCATTGTACTTGGTGATGTGAGGCTTGCATGCAGCTGCTCCAGAGTCCAGTGGCGGCGTGCTTTTCACCACTCGATCCGATGCTTGGCATTGTACTTGGTGATGTGAGGCTTGCATGCAGCTGCTCCAGAGTCCAGTGGCGGCGTGCTTTACACCACTTGATCCGATGCTTGGCATTGTACTTGGTGATGTGAGGCTTGCATGCAGCTGCTCCAGAGTCCAGTGGCGGCATGCTTTACACCACTCGATCTGATGCTTGGCATTGTACTTGGTGATGTGAGGCTTGCATGCAGCTGCTCCAGAGTCCAGTGGCGGCATGCTTTACACCACTCGATCCGATGCTTGGCATTTTACTTGGTGATGTGAGGCTTGCATGCAGCTGCTCCAGAGTCCAGTGGTGGCATGCTTTACACCACTCGATCCGATGCTTGGCATTGTACTTGGTGATGTGAGGCTTGCATGCAGCTGCTCCAGAGTCCAGTGGTGGCATGCTTTACACCACTCGATCCGATGCTTGGCATTTTACTTGGTGATGTGAGGCTTGCATGCAGCTGCTCCAGAGTCCAGTGGTGGCATGCTTTACACCACTCGATCCAATGCTTGGCATTGTACTTGGTGATGTGAGGCTTGCATGCAGCTGCTCCAGAGTCCAGTGGCGGCATGCTTTACACCACTCGATCCGATGCTTGGCATTTTACTTGGTGATGTGAGGCTTGCATGCAGCTGCTCCAGAGTCCAGTGGCGGCGTGCTTTACACCACTCGATCCGATGCTTGGCATTGTACTTGGTGATGTGAGGCTTGCATGCAGCTGCTCCAGAGTCCAGTGGCGGCATGCTTTACACCACTCGATCGGATGCTTGGCATTGTACTTGGTGATGTGAGGCTTGCATGCAGCTGCTCCAGAGTCCAGTGGTGGCATGCTTTACACCACTCGATCCGATGCTTGGCATTTTACTTGGTGATGTGAGGCTTGCATGCAGCTGCTCCAGAGTCCAGTGGCGGCATGCTTTACACCACTCGATCCGATGCTTGGCATTGTACTTGGTGATGTGAGGCTTGCATGCAGCTGCTCCAGAGTCCAGTGGTGGCATGCTTTACACCACTCGATCCGATGCTTGGCATTTTACTTGGGGATGTGAGGCTTGCATGCAGCTGCTCCAGAGTCCAGTGGTGGCATGCTTTACACCACTCGATCCAATGCTTGGCATTGTACTTGGTGATGTGAGGCTTGCATGCAGCTGCTCCAGAGTCCAGTGGCGGCATGCTTTACACCACTCGATCGGATGCTTGGCATTGTACTTGGTGATGTGAGGCTTGCATGCAGCTGCTCCAGAGTCCAGTGGCGGCGTGCTTTACACCACTCGATCCGATGCTTGGCATTGTACTTGGTGATGTGAGGCTTGCATGCAGCTGCTCCAGAGTCCAGTGGCGGCATGCTTTACACCACTCGATCGGATGCTTGGCATTGTACTTGGTGATGTGAGGCTTGCATGCAGCTGCTCCAGAGTCCAGTGGCGGCATGCTTTACACCACTCGATCCGATGCTTGGCATTGTACTTGGTGATGTGAGGCTTGCATGCAGCTGCTCCAGAGTCCAGTGGCGGCATGCTTTACACCACTCGATCTGACGCTTGGCATTGTACTTGGTGATATGAGGTTTGCATGCAGCTGCTCCAGAGTCCAGTGGTGGCATGCTTTACACCACTCGATCTGATGCTTGGCATTGTACTTGGTGATATGAGGCTTGCATGCAGCTGCTCCAGAGTCTAGTGGGGGCATGCTTTACACCACTCGATCCGATGCTTGGCATTGTACTTGGTGATATGAGGCTTGCATGCAGCTGCTCCAGAGTCCAGTGGTGGCATGCTTTACACCACTCGATCCGACGCTTGGCATTGTACTTGGTGATGTGAGGCTTGCATGCAGCTGCTCCAGAGTCCAGTGGCGGCGTGCTTTACACCACTCGATCCGATGCTTGGCATTGTACTTGGTGATGTGAGGCTTGCATGCAGCTGCTCCAGAGTCCAGTGGCGGCATGCTTTACACCACTCGATCCGATGCTTGGCATTGTACTTGGTGATATGAGGCTTGCATGCAGCTGCTCCAGAGTCTAGTGGTGGCGTGCTTTACACCACTCGATCCGATGCTTGGCATTGTACTCGGTGATGTGAGGCTTGCATGCAGCTGCTCCAGAGTCCAGTGGCGGTGTGCTTTACACCACTCGATCCGATGCTTGGCATTGTACTTGGTGATGTAAGGCTTGCATGCAGCTGCTCCAGAGTCCAGTGGTGGCATGCTTTACACCACTCGATCCGATGCTTGGCATTGTACTTGGTGATGTGAGGCTTGCATGCAGCTGCTCCAGAGTCCAGTGGCGGCATGCTTTACACCACTCGATCCAATGCTTGGCATTGTACTTGGTGATGTGAGGCTTGCATGCAGCTGCTCCAGAGTCCAGTGGCGGCGTGCTTTACACCACTCGATCTGACGCTTGGCATTGTACTTGGTGATGTGAGGCTTGCATGCAGCTGCTCCAGAGTCCAGTGGTGGCATGCTTTACACCACTCGATCCCACGTTTGGTATTGTACTTGGTGATGTGAGGCTTGCATGCAGCTGCTCCAGAGTCCAGTGGTGGTGTGCTTTACACCACTCGATCCGATGCTTGGCATTGTACTTGGTGATGTAAGGCTTGCATGCAGCTGCTCCAGAGTCCAGTGGTGGCATGCTTTACACCACTCGATCTGATGCTTGGCATTGTACTTGGTGATATGAGGTTTGCATGCAGCTGCTCCAGAGTCCAGTGGTGGCATGCTTTACACCACTCGATCTGATGCTTGGCATTGTACTTGGTGATATGAGGCTTGCATGCAGCTGCTCCAGAGTCTAGTGGGGGCATGCTTTACACCACTCGATCCGATGCTTGGCATTGTACTTGGTGATATGAGGCTTGCATGCAGCTGCTCCAGAGTCCAGTGGTGGCATGCTTTACACCACTCGATCCGACGCTTGGCATTGTACTTGGTGATGTGAGGCTTGCATGCAGCTGCTCCAGAGTCCAGTGGCGGCGTGCTTTACACCACTCGATCCGATGCTTGGCATTGTACTTGGTGATGTGAGGCTTGCATGCAGCTGCTCCAGGGTCCAGTGGCGGCATGCTTTACACCACTCGATCCGATGCTTGGCATTGTACTTGGTGATGTGAGGCTTGCATGCAGCTGCTCCAGAGTCCAGTGGCGGCGTGCTTTTCACCACTCGATCCGATGCTTGGCATTGTACTTGGTGATATGAGGCTTGCATGCAGCTGCTCCAGAGTCTAGTGGCGGTGTGCTTTACACCACTCGATCCGATGCTTGGCATTGTACTTGGTGATGTAAGGCTTGCATGCAGCTGCTCCAGAGTCCAGTGGTGGCATGCTTTACACCACTCGATCCGATGCTTGGCATTGTACTTGGTGATGTGAGGCTTGCATGCAGCTGCTCCAGAGTCCAGTGGCGGCATGCTTTACACCACTCGATCCGATGCTTGGCATTGTACTTGGTGATGTGAGGCTTGCATGCAGCTGCTCCAGAGTCCAGTGGCGGCGTGCTTTACACCACTCGATCTGACGCTTGGCATTGTACTTGGTGATGTGAGGCTTGCATGCAGCTGCTCCAGAGTCCAGTGGTGGCATGCTTTACACCACTCGATCCGATGCTTGGCATTGTACTTGGTGATGTGAGGCTTGCATGCAGCTGCTCCAGAGTCCAGTGGTGGTGTGCTTTACACCACTCAATCTGATGCTTGGCATTGTACTTGGTGATGTGAGGCTTGCATGCAGCTGCTCCAGAGTCCAGTGGTGGCGTGCTTTACACCACTCGATCCGATGCTTGGCATTGTACTTGGTGATGTGAGGCTTGCATGCAGCTGCTCCAGAGTCCAGTGGCGGCATGCTTTACACCACACAATCCGACGCTTGGCATTGTACTTGGTGATGTGAGGCTTGCATGCAGCTGCTCCAGAGTCCAGTGGTGGCATGCTTTACACCACTCGATCCGATGCTTGGCATTGTACTTGGTGATGTGAGGCTTATATGCAGCTGCTCCAGAGTCCAGTGGTGGCATGCTTTACACCACTCGATCCGATGCTTGGCATTGTACTTGGTGATGTGAGGCTTGCATGCAGCTGCTCCAGAGTCCAGTTGTGGCGTGCTTTACACCACTCAATCTGATGCTTGGCATTGTACTTGGTGATGTGAGGCTTGCATGCAGCTGCTCCAGAGTCCAGTGGCGGCATGCTTTACACCACACGATCCGACGCTTGGCATTGTACTTGGTGGTGTGAGGCTTGCATGCAGCTGCTCCAGAGTCCAGTGGCGGCGTGCTTTACACCACTCGATCTGACGCTTGGCATTGCACTTGGTGATGTGAGGCTTGCATGCAGCTGCTCCAGAGTCCAGTGGCGGCATGCTTTACACCACTCGATCTGACGCTTGGCATTGCACTTGGTGATGTGAGGCTTGCATGCAGCTGCTCCAGAGTCCAGTGGCGGCGTGCTTTACACCACTCGATCTGACGCTTGGCATTGCACTTGGTGATGTGAGGCTTGCATGCAGCTGCTCAAGAGTCCAGTGGTGGCATGCTTTACACCACTCGATCCGATGCTTGGCATTGTACTTGGTGATGTGAGGCTTATATGCAGCTGCTCCAGAGTCCAGTGGTGGCGTGCTTTACACCACTCAATCTGACGCTTGGCATTGCACTTGGTGATGTGAGGCTTGCATGCAGCTGCTCCAGAGTCCAGTGGTGGCATGCTTTACACCACTCGATCCCACGTTTGGTATTGTACTTGGTGATGTGAGGCTTGCATGCAGCTGCTCCAGAGTCCAGTGGCGGCGTGCTTTACACCACTCGATCCGATGCTTGGCATTGTACTTGGTGATGTGAGGCTTGCATGCAGCTGCTCCAGGGTCCAGTGGCGGCATGCTTTACACCACTCGATCCGATGCTTGGCATTGTACTTGGTGATGTGAGGCTTGCATGCAGCTGCTCCAGAGTCCAGTGGCGGCATGCTTTACACCACTCGATCCGATGCTTGGCATTGTACTTGGTGATGTGAGGCTTGCATGCAGCTGCTCCAGAGTCCAGTGGCGGCATGCTTTACACCACTCAATCTGACGCTTGGCATTGTACTTGGTGATATGAGGTTTGCATGCAGCTGCTCCAGAGTCCAGTGGTGGCATGCTTTACACCACTCGATCTGATGCTTGGCATTGTACTTGGTGATATGAGGCTTGCATGCAGCTGCTCCAGAGTCTAGTGGGGGCATGCTTTACACCACTCGATCCGATGCTTGGCATTGTACTTGGTGATATGAGGCTTGCATGCAGCTGCTCCAGAGTCCAGTGGTGGCATGCTTTACACCACTCGATCCGACGCTTGGCATTGTACTTGGTGATGTGAGGCTTGCATGCAGCTGCTCCAGAGTCCAGTGGCGGCGTGCTTTACACCACTCGATCCGATGCTTGGCATTGTACTTGGTGATGTGAGGCTTGCATGCAGCTGCTCCAGAGTCCAGTGGCGGCATGCTTTACACCACTCGATCCGATGCTTGGCATTGTACTTGGTGATATGAGGCTTGCATGCAGCTGCTCCAGAGTCTAGTGGTGGCGTGCTTTACACCACTCGATCCGATGCTTGGCATTGTACTCGGTGATGTGAGGCTTGCATGCAGCTGCTCCAGAGTCCAGTGGCGGTGTGCTTTACACCACTCGATCCGATGCTTGGCATTGTACTCGGTGATGTAAGGCTTGCATGCAGCTGCTCCAGAGTCCAGTGGTGGCATGCTTTACACCACTCGATCCGATGCTTGGCATTGTACTTGGTGATGTGAGGCTTGCATGCAGCTGCTCCAGAGTCCAGTGGCGGCATGCTTTACACCACTCGATCCAATGCTTGGCATTGTACTTGGTGATGTGAGGCTTGCATGCAGCTGCTCCAGAGTCCAGTGGCGGCGTGCTTTACACCACTCGATCTGACGCTTGGCATTGTACTTGGTGATGTGAGGCTTGCATGCAGCTGCTCCAGAGTCCAGTGGTGGCATGCTTTACACCACTCGATCCCACGTTTGGTATTGTACTTGGTGATGTGAGGCTTGCATGCAGCTGCTCCAGAGTCCAGTGGTGGTGTGCTTTACACCACTCGATCCGATGCTTGGCATTGTACTTGGTGATGTAAGGCTTGCATGCAGCTGCTCCAGAGTCCAGTGGTGGCATGCTTTACACCACTCGATCTGATGCTTGGCATTGTACTTGGTGATATGAGGTTTGCATGCAGCTGCTCCAGAGTCCAGTGGTGGCATGCTTTACACCACTCGATCTGATGCTTGGCATTGTACTTGGTGATATGAGGCTTGCATGCAGCTGCTCCAGAGTCTAGTGGGGGCATGCTTTACACCACTCGATCCGATGCTTGGCATTGTACTTGGTGATATGAGGCTTGCATGCAGCTGCTCCAGAGTCCAGTGGTGGCATGCTTTACACCACTCGATCCGACGCTTGGCATTGTACTTGGTGATGTGAGGCTTGCATGCAGCTGCTCCAGAGTCCAGTGGCGGCGTGCTTTACACCACTCGATCCGATGCTTGGCATTGTACTTGGTGATGTGAGGCTTGCATGCAGCTGCTCCAGGGTCCAGTGGCGGCATGCTTTACACCACTCGATCCGATGCTTGGCATTGTACTTGGTGATGTGAGGCTTGCATGCAGCTGCTCCAGAGTCCAGTGGCGGCGTGCTTTTCACCACTCGATCCGATGCTTGGCATTGTACTTGGTGATATGAGGCTTGCATGCAGCTGCTCCAGAGTCTAGTGGCGGTGTGCTTTACACCACTCGATCCGATGCTTGGCATTGTACTTGGTGATGTAAGGCTTGCATGCAGCTGCTCCAGAGTCCAGTGGTGGCATGCTTTACACCACTCGATCCGATGCTTGGCATTGTACTTGGTGATGTGAGGCTTGCATGCAGCTGCTCCAGAGTCCAGTGGCGGCATGCTTTACACCACTCGATCCGATGCTTGGCATTGTACTTGGTGATGTGAGGCTTGCATGCAGCTGCTCCAGAGTCCAGTGGCGGCGTGCTTTACACCACTCGATCTGACGCTTGGCATTGTACTTGGTGATGTGAGGCTTGCATGCAGCTGCTCCAGAGTCCAGTGGCGGCGTGCTTTACACCACTCGATCCGATGCTTGGCATTGTACTTGGTGATGTGAGGCTTGCATGCAGCTGCTCCAGAGTCCAGTGGTGGCATGCTTTACACCACTCGATCCGATGCTTGGCATTGTACTTGGTGATGTGAGGCTTGCATGCAGCTGCTCCAGAGTCCAGTGGTGGCATGCTTTACACCACTCGATCCGATGCTTGGCATTGTACTTGGTGATGTGAGGCTTGCATGCAGCTGCTGCAGAGTCCAGTGGTGGTGTGCTTTACACCACTCAATCTGATGCTTGGCATTGTACTTGGTGATGTGAGGCTTGCATGCAGCTGCTCCAGAGTCCAGTGGTGGCGTGCTTTACACCACTCGATCCGATGCTTGGCATTGTACTTGGTGATGTGAGGCTTGCATGCAGCTGCTCCAGAGTCCAGTGGCGGCATGCTTTACACCACACAATCCGACGCTTGGCATTGTACTTGGTGATGTGAGGCTTGCATGCAGCTGCTCCAGAGTCCAGTGGTGGCATGCTTTACACCACTCGATCCGATGCTTGGCATTGTACTTGGTGATGTGAGGCTTATATGCAGCTGCTCCAGAGTCCAGTGGTGGCATGCTTTACACCACTCGATCCGATGCTTGGCATTGTACTTGGTGATGTGAGGCTTGCATGCAGCTGCTCCAGAGTCCAGTTGTGGCGTGCTTTACACCACTCAATCTGATGCTTGGCATTGTACTTGGTGATGTGAGGCTTGCATGCAGCTGCTCCAGAGTCCAGTGGCGGCATGCTTTACACCACACGATCCGACGCTTGGCATTGTACTTGGTGGTGTGAGGCTTGCATGCAGCTGCTCCAGAGTCCAGTGGCGGCGTGCTTTACACCACTCGATCTGACGCTTGGCATTGCACTTGGTGATGTGAGGCTTGCATGCAGCTGCTCCAGAGTCCAGTGGCGGCATGCTTTACACCACTCGATCTGACGCTTGGCATTGCACTTGGTGATGTGAGGCTTGCATGCAGCTGCTCCAGAGTCCAGTGGCGGCGTGCTTTACACCACTCGATCTGACGCTTGGCATTGCACTTGGTGATGTGAGGCTTGCATGCAGCTGCTCAAGAGTCCAGTGGTGGCATGCTTTACACCACTCGATCCGATGCTTGGCATTGTACTTGGTGATGTGAGGCTTATATGCAGCTGCTCCAGAGTCCAGTGGTGGCGTGCTTTACACCACTCAATCTGACGCTTGGCATTGCACTTGGTGATGTGAGGCTTGCATGCAGCTGCTCCAGAGTCCAGTGGTGGCATGCTTTACACCACTCGATCCCACGTTTGGTATTGTACTTGGTGATGTGAGGCTTGCATGCAGCTGCTCCAGAGTCCAGTGGCGGCGTGCTTTACACCACTCGATCTGACGCTTGGCATTGCACTTGGTGATGTGAGGCTTGCATGCAGCTGCTCCAGAGTCCAGTGGTGGCATGCTTTACACCACTCGATCCGATGCTTGGCATTGTACTTGGTGATGTGAGGCTTATATGCAGCTGCTCCAGAGTCCAGTGGTGGCGTGCTTTACACCACTCAATCTGACGCTTGGCATTGCACTTGGTGATGTGAGGCTTGCATGCAGCTGCTCCAGAGTCCAGTGGCGGCATGCTTTACACCACTCGATCTGACGCTTGGCATTGTACTTGGTGATATGAGGTTTGCATGCAGCTGCTCCAGAGTCCAGTGGTGGCATGCTTTACACCACTCGATCTGATGCTTGGCATTGTACTTGGTGATATGAGGCTTGCATGCAGCTGCTCCAGAGTCTAGTGGGGGCATGCTTTACACCACTCGATCCGATGCTTGGCATTGTACTTGGTGATATGAGGCTTGCATGCAGCTGCTCCAGAGTCCAGTGGTGGCATGCTTTACACCACTCGATCCGACGCTTGGCATTGTACTTGGTGATGTGAGGCTTGCATGCAGCTGCTCCAGAGTCCAGTGGCGGCGTGCTTTACACCACTCGATCCGATGCTTGGCATTGTACTTGGTGATGTGAGGCTTGCATGCAGCTGCTCCAGAGTCCAGTGGCGGCATGCTTTACACCACTCGATCCGATGCTTGGCATTGTACTTGGTGATATGAGGCTTGCATGCAGCTGCTCCAGAGTCTAGTGGTGGCGTGCTTTACACCACTCGATCCGATGCTTGGCATTGTACTCGGTGATGTGAGGCTTGCATGCAGCTGCTCCAGAGTCCAGTGGCGGTGTGCTTTACACCACTCGATCCGATGCTTGGCATTGTACTTGGTGATGTAAGGCTTGCATGCAGCTGCTCCAGAGTCCAGTGGTGGCATGCTTTACACCACTCGATCCGATGCTTGGCATTGTACTTGGTGATGTGAGGCTTGCATGCAGCTGCTCCAGAGTCCAGTGGCGGCATGCTTTACACCACTCGATCCAATGCTTGGCATTGTACTTGGTGATGTGAGGCTTGCATGCAGCTGCTCCAGAGTCCAGTGGCGGCGTGCTTTACACCACTCGATCTGACGCTTGGCATTGTACTTGGTGATGTGAGGCTTGCATGCAGCTGCTCCAGAGTCCAGTGGTGGCATGCTTTACACCACTCGATCCCACGTTTGGTATTGTACTTGGTGATGTGAGGCTTGCATGCAGCTGCTCCAGAGTCCAGTGGTGGTGTGCTTTACACCACTCGATCCGATGCTTGGCATTGTACTTGGTGATGTAAGGCTTGCATGCAGCTGCTCCAGAGTCCAGTGGTGGCATGCTTTACACCACTCGATCTGATGCTTGGCATTGTACTTGGTGATATGAGGTTTGCATGCAGCTGCTCCAGAGTCCAGTGGTGGCATGCTTTACACCACTCGATCTGATGCTTGGCATTGTACTTGGTGATATGAGGCTTGCATGCAGCTGCTCCAGAGTCTAGTGGGGGCATGCTTTACACCACTCGATCCGATGCTTGGCATTGTACTTGGTGATATGAGGCTTGCATGCAGCTGCTCCAGAGTCCAGTGGTGGCATGCTTTACACCACTCGATCCGACGCTTGGCATTGTACTTGGTGATGTGAGGCTTGCATGCAGCTGCTCCAGAGTCCAGTGGCGGCGTGCTTTACACCACTCGATCCGATGCTTGGCATTGTACTTGGTGATGTGAGGCTTGCATGCAGCTGCTCCAGGGTCCAGTGGCGGCATGCTTTACACCACTCGATCCGATGCTTGGCATTGTACTTGGTGATGTGAGGCTTGCATGCAGCTGCTCCAGAGTCCAGTGGCGGCGTGCTTTTCACCACTCGATCCGATGCTTGGCATTGTACTTGGTGATATGAGGCTTGCATGCAGCTGCTCCAGAGTCTAGTGGCGGTGTGCTTTACACCACTCGATCCGATGCTTGGCATTGTACTTGGTGATGTAAGGCTTGCATGCAGCTGCTCCAGAGTCCAGTGGTGGCATGCTTTACACCACTCGATCCGATGCTTGGCATTGTACTTGGTGATGTGAGGCTTGCATGCAGCTGCTCCAGAGTCCAGTGGCGGCATGCTTTACACCACTCGATCCGATGCTTGGCATTGTACTTGGTGATGTGAGGCTTGCATGCAGCTGCTCCAGAGTCCAGTGGCGGCGTGCTTTACACCACTCGATCTGACGCTTGGCATTGTACTTGGTGATGTGAGGCTTGCATGCAGCTGCTCCAGAGTCCAGTGGTGGCATGCTTTACACCACTCGATCCGATGCTTGGCATTGTACTTGGTGATGTGAGGCTTGCATGCAGCTGCTCCAGAGTCCAGTGGTGGTGTGCTTTACACCACTCAATCTGATGCTTGGCATTGTACTTGGTGATGTGAGGCTTGCATGCAGCTGCTCCAGAGTCCAGTGGTGGCGTGCTTTACACCACTCGATCCGATGCTTGGCATTGTACTTGGTGATGTGAGGCTTGCATGCAGCTGCTCCAGAGTCCAGTGGCGGCATGCTTTACACCACACAATCCGACGCTTGGCATTGTACTTGGTGATGTGAGGCTTGCATGCAGCTGCTCCAGAGTCCAGTGGTGGCATGCTTTACACCACTCGATCCGATGCTTGGCATTGTACTTGGTGATGTGAGGCTTATATGCAGCTGCTCCAGAGTCCA
This sequence comes from Pelodytes ibericus, assembly GCA_036172795.1. NCBI lineage: Eukaryota > Metazoa > Chordata > Amphibia > Anura > Pelodytidae > Pelodytes > Pelodytes ibericus. The sequence goes on from CM069868.1 coordinate 1,959,982, forward strand.
GTGGTGGCATGCTTTACACCACTCGATCCGATGCTTGGCATTGTACTTGGTGATGTGAGGCTTGCATGCAGCTGCTCCAGAGTCCAGTTGTGGCGTGCTTTACACCACTCAATCTGATGCTTGGCATTGTACTTGGTGATGTGAGGCTTGCATGCAGCTGCTCCAGAGTCCAGTGGCGGCATGCTTTACACCACACGATCCGACGCTTGGCATTGTACTTGGTGGTGTGAGGCTTGCATGCAGCTGCTCCAGAGTCCAGTGGCGGCGTGCTTTACACCACTCGATCTGACGCTTGGCATTGCACTTGGTGATGTGAGGCTTGCATGCAGCTGCTCCAGAGTCCAGTGGCGGCATGCTTTACACCACTCGATCTGACGCTTGGCATTGCACTTGGTGATGTGAGGCTTGCATGCAGCTGCTCCAGAGTCCAGTGGCGGCGTGCTTTACACCACTCGATCTGACGCTTGGCATTGCACTTGGTGATGTGAGGCTTGCATGCAGCTGCTCAAGAGTCCAGTGGTGGCATGCTTTACACCACTCGATCCGATGCTTGGCATTGTACTTGGTGATGTGAGGCTTATATGCAGCTGCTCCAGAGTCCAGTGGTGGCGTGCTTTACACCACTCAATCTGACGCTTGGCATTGCACTTGGTGATGTGAGGCTTGCATGCAGCTGCTCCAGAGTCCAGTGGTGGCATGCTTTACACCACTCGATCCCACGTTTGGTATTGTACTTGGTGATGTGAGGCTTGCATGCAGCTGCTCCAGAGTCCAGTGGCGGCGTGCTTTACACCACTCGATCCGATGCTTGGCATTGTACTTGGTGATGTGAGGCTTGCATGCAGCTGCTCCAGAGTCCAGTGGCGGCGTGCTTTACCCCACTCGATCTGATGCTTGGCATTGTACTTGGTGATGTGAGGCTTGCATGCAGCTGCTCCAGAGTCCAGTGGCGGCATGCTTTACACCACACGATCCGACGCTTGGCATTGTACTTGGTGATGTGAGGCTTGCATGCAGCTGCTCCAGAGTCCAGTGGTGGCATGCTTTACACCACTCGATCCGATGCTTGGCATTGTACTTGGTGATGTGAGGCTTGCATGCAGCTGCTCCAGAGTCCAGTTGTGGCGTGCTTTACACCACTCAATCTGATGCTTGGCATTGTACTTGGTGATGTGAGGCTTGCATGCAGCTGCTCCAGAGTCCAGTGGCGGCATGCTTTACACCACACGATCCGACGCTTGGCATTGTACTTGGTGATGTGAGGCTTGCATGCAGCTGCTCCAGAGTCCAGTGGTGGCGTGCTTTACACCACTCGATCCAACGCTTGGCATTGTACTTGGTGGTGTGAGGCTTGCATGCAGCTGCTCCAGAGTCCAGTGGCGGCGTGCTTTACACCACTCGATCTGACGCTTGGCATTGCACTTGGTGATGTGAGGCTTGCATGCAGCTGCTCCAGAGTCCAGTGGCGGCATGCTTTACACCACTCGATCTGACGCTTGGCATTGCACTTGGTGATGTGAGGCTTGCATGCAGCTGCTCCAGAGTCCAGTGGCGGCGTGCTTTACACCACTCGATCTGACGCTTGGCATTGCACTTGGTGATGTGAGGCTTGCATGCAGCTGCTCCAGAGTCCAGTGGTGGCATGCTTTACACCACTCGATCCGATGCTTGGCATTGTACTTGGTGATGTGAGGCTTATATGCAGCTGCTCCAGAGTCCAGTGGTGGCGTGCTTTACACCACTCAATCTGACGCTTGGCATTGCACTTGGTGATGTGAGGCTTGCATGCAGCTGCTCCAGAGTCCAGTGGTGGCATGCTTTACACCACTCGATCCCACGTTTGGTATTGTACTTGGTGATGTGAGGCTTGCATGCAGCTGCTCCAGAGTCCAGTGGCGGCGTGCTTTACACCACTGGATCCGATGCTTGGCATTGTACTTGGTGATGTGAGGCTTGCATGCAGCTGCTCCAGAGTCCAGTGGCGGCATGCTTTACACCACTCTATCCGACGCTTGGCATTGTACTTGGTGATGTGAGGCTTGCATGCAGCTGCTCCAGAGTCCAGTGGCGGCGTGCTTTACCCCACTCGATCTGATGCTTGGCATTGTACTTGGTGATGTGAGGCTTGCATGCAGCTGCTCCAGAGTCCAGTGGTGGCATGCTTTACACCACTCGATCCGATGCTTGGCATTGTACTTGGTGATGTGAGGCTTATATGCAGCTGCTCCAGAGTCCAGTGGTGGCATGCTTTACACCACTCGATCCGATGCTTGGCATTGTACTTGGTGATGTGAGGCTTGCATGCAGCTGCTCCAGAGTCCAGTTGTGGCATGCTTTACACCACTCGATCTGACGCTTGGCATTGTACTTGGTGATGTGAGGCTTGCATGCAGCTGCTCCAGAGTCCAGTGGCGGCATGCTTTACACCACTCAATCTGATGCTTGGCATTGTACTTGGTGATGTGAGGCTTGCATGCAGCTGCTCTAGAGTCCAGTGGTGGCATGCTTTACACCACTCAATCTGATGCTTGGCATTGTACTTGGTGATGTGAGGCTTGCATGCAGCTGCTCCAGAGTCCAGTGGCGGCATGCTTTACACCACTCAATCTGACGCTTGGCATTGTACTTGGTGATGTGAGGCTTGCATGCAGCTGCTCCAGGGTCCAGTGGTGGCATGCTTTACACCACTCGATCCGATGCTTGGCATTGTACTTGGTGATGTGAGGCTTGCATGCAGCTGCTCCAGAGTCCAGTGGCGGCATGCTTTACACCACTCGATCTGACGCTTGGCATTGTACTTGGTGATGTGAGGCTTGCATGCAGCTGCTCCAGAGTCCAGTGGTGGCATGCTTTATACCACTCGATCCGATGCTTGGCATTGTACTTGGTGATGTGAGGTTTGCATGCAGCTGCTCCAGGGTCCAGTGGTGGCATGCTTTATACCACTCGATCCGATGCTTGGCATTGTACTTGGTGATGTGAGGCTTGCATGCAGCTGCTCCAGAGTCCAGTGGCGGCATGCTTTACACCACAGTTTTTGTGCTGATATTAATGTCAGTGGAAGTTTTGAATTCAGCTATGGAATCAGCAGAGCATTGGCGACTTACACACCATGCGCCTCAGCACTCCCCCCGCTCTGTGACTTTACGTGGTCTCCTGTTGGGATCTATGCATTTGTGAGAAGAAATAAAGAAATCCTTTACTCCTTAAGGCTTTGCTTTGTGATGTGTGTGTGGGTGAAGGGGTTGGGCAGGGGGGTCCTGTAATTTCAGCTCAGGGGTTCCTTGGCTGACTTGGACCCTTTATTATAAAGTCAAGCGACCCTTCAACTAATACTGAGAAATCAGACCCCCAGTGCAGCAAAGTGCAAATAAAAAAAAGGCATAACATTGCTCCAAAAACACAGTATGAATAATCCTGGCAGGCTTATAAACTATCTGGATTCCCTGCTTATCACATTGTGCTACTTTGCGTCTGTGGCTCCAGGGATGACTGACACCGCATCAATCACTGTTTCTATATGGCTGTCAGCCAAGAGAAGATCAATTCCATGTCTCTCACACACGCACGGTGCAAGGCTCACCTTCCCCAAATTGGTAATCTGTGTTTGTGTAGCGCTGAGCGGAGTTGTAGAGGAAGCGGAGAGATTTGTTACCTGTCTGTGACCTGTGCTGTGTATAAATGAACTGCGTGATGGCCGGGCTATATACTTTAACCACCCAAATTGCTATCTTGGAAAACATTTTGTTTTATTTTTACACTCGTCTATTTATAAGAGGCATACCCACAAACTGAACATTTTTATTTCAGAGATAAAATAGAATTTGTAAATTCTATGTACGCTCTCAAAGGTTTGAGAACGCTTTTAAAAAGCAGCCAATCCTGTAGCTGGAAAGGGCTCAGAGATTCAATTTATTGTATATGGTCAGGGGGCTTTTGGCCAGCCATTAGTAAATCTACTAGCTAAAAAGTCTTTTAAGAAAAAGGACACAATAAAATATGAACAAGGATCATCTTTTTTTTCCCGTCTTGATTTATTATAATGAAAATGCAGATTTCGCACATCTTGTGCCAAAGGGAGGAAAAATATATGTGTTCAATTATCCACTGAACTTATTAATCAATACAAAACTTGAACATTTCTGTTTAGCATATAAAACTGTATGTCCTAAAAAGATGCCCAATGTTTAAAGGGGAGAGCATCAAAAATGGGCTAAGTTTTTAGATCTGTGAGTTCTGAACACTGGATTGCTGGTGCTACTGGTGGATTGCATGCTTGCCAGTGGCTCCCCCCGGGGTGGACTGCTTCCCCACCCCCCTTATAGTACTCCACTGCAGTGGTGTTTCCTGTTTATGACATCATATTCTAGCACAATGGAAGCTATTTACTAAAAGTGAGATTCAGGAGAATTGAGCTGAGTGGAAAATGTCATCTCCTTGATTTAACTATACAATGTGCAGAGACAAAGCTTATGCATTTCTCCTGCTCTGCAAAATGGCACATTAAATATTGAAAGAAATCACTATGCATTGTGCGGAACCAAGTTAACTCTGAGCCAGTGAAACGCACTGGGATTGTCCCATTAAAGTGCCCAATGCACACGTTCCATCGTGTATCATTTATTCTTTAGCCTTTTTACGTGATTTCCATCCATCACAGACTTCATACTGCAGAAAAAATACTTAAAAAAATGTTTAGTGGGTTTTTGGTTTCTGCTTTTTCCGCATTGATTAATGATCTTAAAAAGAGTGGATGTGTTTGCAGAGCTAGCAAATGCAATGCTTCTTGTTTCATCTGCAAGCATGTTAGCTTATGCTCTACATAATTGCAGAAATTGCTCTCAGTTTGCCGGGGGGGGGGGGGGGGGGGGGGAGGTGTAAGTCAATGCATGTACACTAGATTAACTTTTCTGAACCATCCGTTGGAAATGTTCTCCAGTTAATAATAATATGTTCTAAATTAAGCTGCTATATATAGAACACTTTCCTAATTTTATTATTTTTATTCAATTATTGTATTGTTCGATGGGCAAGTGGCCAGCTCCTGGCACATTGGGAGTATATATTTTTTTAATTATATGGGACCAAGAAAGGAAGGCAATCGGGATAGGGGAAATATATTGGATTTCTGGTGGGTAAGCTGGAATACAGTGCTGGGGACATGGGCATACGTTTTTTGTCCCCCTCCCCCCAATCTATTACATTAGTTGCTCAAAGAAAAGGAATTGCTTACTCAGCTGTTGACTAACTTAGTAGAAATTTGGAGTTTATCGGTGAGAGTACTTGCTAGTCTTCTCCCCTGTGCTCTCCCAGTATACTTTCCTCTTCACACAACTCCTCTACCTCTCTCACCACTGCTCTGCAAAACAAAGCAAAACTTAAAATGCCTGTGCGAGCTGATGAATTAAGGTGTCAATGCACATAATCATGCACTGATCCAGGGACTCTGCACTGATCCTCTTGTAAGTCAGCAAAACCGGGAACCTTTACAAGAGATACCTAAAGAACGCTTGCATGCATTTGTATGACTCTGGTACTCTTTATGTTGTGTTGGTGTCAACGGCCACACTCCCCGGTGCCGCAATCATTAGCGTTTTCTTAAACGAGTCACTGATCCGCTTCCAAGTAAAGAAGTGTTTATGCCGAGCCCACCTGGATGTCTGCTGTACATGATGCTCATTTGCTGTAATAGATGCATTTCCCAGATTGATGTGATGTATTGAATCTATTTCCACTGAGAAATCAAGCAGTCTGCAATTTAAGCAGACCGGGAAGGAAGCAGATGAACTCATCATTCAGATCCCAGGAATGAATTGTTAGCTCAGTTCTTGATGAAGTCATTTTGATATTGGTGAGATTTGAGTCAAACACTGTGTAAAGGCATTTGGTGGCCCCAACTGGGATTTCAGAGCTATTAATCACATAGAATTAACACTCTTACTCAAGCCCTTACCCCACTGTCAGAAAACTTGTCCCTATGGCTTTTTGTGCATAGTATATCCTGGGAAAATGATGGTTCTGTCGCTGTACTTGGCTATGCCTGCTAGCACATTCATTCTGCTCAGTAACAATCCAAGGTCACTTATTATGACTGTGTCTTAGTTTAACTGATGCTTTTCTCCTAGGACTTGAGACTCTGATTTCAGCATCGTGACTGATATTTGTGTTGCCTGGGAGATTCTATCAGATTCTCCAGCACTAGGTTAACTAACATTATCAGACTTCAATCTAGCTTCATTTTAAAAGTGAGATGTTTCAGCAACGGATGGCAGCAAATCAAATATTAAGACCAATCAAGTCATTTAATATGCTGTCGATCCTACATCTTGGACTGGCGCCACGGTACATTTACTTACAGATTCACGGCAGACTTTGTTGCATTTAGCTTATTTTTTTATTTATTTTTTGGGGAGTTTTTCCCTCTTTTTTCCTTGTTTTTAAGTGAACAGGATGGCTGGGTAGATGCTGACTCTCCTAAGAGCACATTTAAGGCACTGTATCACCTAAACATAATATTACTTTGAACGATGGGAATAAAAAAAGATTAAAAATGATCTATACATTGTATTAGCAAAACTGCAAGAAAATTCCTAAATTAGGGGGGAAATGTGTTTTAAATGTGTCTGTGGAGTCTGCTGCTTATGACATCACCTGTGGCACAGTATGCAAATTGCACATTTCCCATATGTATATATATATATATATATATATATATATATATATATATATATATATATATATATATATATATATATATATATATAAATAAACATGATCATTTGCGTCTGTACCTTAAAGCCTCACTCCAAGCAAAATAAATGTTTTTTTGGGAAACATTATAAAATACTGTTATTTTTTCCTCCCATGCTTCAGCCAACTACTTACAGCTGAATTGAATGGGTTAATGCTGAAACACTGCTCCATACATCCACTGCCCTTTTACTGAGGCAAATATGCAGAACTAACACATTTTTTAACCCTCTTCTAAGTAAACCTGAGGTGTATCTTTACAGGTACAATCAAAGTTGCCAACATCGGCCATGTTTCCAGGGACACATATGTGTTCCACATGCTGCAGAAAGAGCATGCAAAGTGCAGCCCGGCAGTATGTAGGATGTATATACACACACACACAATCCAATTCATGTAAAGTGCAGCCCGGCAGTATGTAGGATGTATATACACACACACACAATCCAATTCATGTAAAGTGCACCCTGGCAGTATGTAGGATGTATATACACACACACACAATCCAATTCATGTAAAGTGCAGCCCGGCAGTATGTAGGATGTATATATACACACACACACACAATCCAATTCATGTAAAGTGCACCCTGGCAGTATGTAGGATGTATATACACACACACACAATCCAATTCATGTAAAGTACACCCTGGCAGTATGTAGGATGTATATACACACACACACAATCCAATTCATGTAAAGTGCAGCCCGGCAGTATGTAGGATGTATATACACACACACACAATCCAATTCATGTAAAGTGCAGCCTGGCAGTATGTAGGATGTATATACACACACACAGACAATCCAATTCATGTAAAGTGCACCCTGGCAGTATGTAGGATGTATATACACTCACACAATCCAATTCATGTAAAGTACAGCCTGGCAGTATGTAGGATGTATATACACACACACAATCCAATTCATGTATAGTGCAGCCCAGCAGTATGTAGGATGTATATACACACACACACACAATCCAATTCATGTAAAGTGCAGCCTGGCAGTATGTAGGATGTATATACACACACACAATCCAATTCATGTAAAGTGCAGTCCGGCAGTATGTAGGATGTATATACACACACACACACAATCCAATTCATGTAAAGTGCACCCTGGCAGTATGTAGGATGTATATACACACACACACACAATCCAATTCATGTAAAGTGCAGCCCGGCAGTATGTAGGATGTATATACACACACACAGACACAATCCAATTCATGTAAAGTACACCCTGGCAGTATGTAGGATGTATATACACACACACAATCCAATTCATGTAAAGTACACCCTGGCACTATGTAGGATGTATATACACACACACACAATCCAATTCATGTAAAGTGCAGCCCGGCAGTATGTAGGATGTATATACACACACACACAATCCAATTCATGTAAAGTGCAGCCTGGCAGTATGTAGGATGTATATACACACACACACACAATCCAATTCATGTAAAGTGCAGCCTGGCAGTATGTAGGATGTATATACACACACACAATCCAATTCATGTAAAGTGCAGTCCGGCAGTATGTAGGATGTATATACACACACACACACACACAATCCAATTCATGTAAAGTGCACCTTGGCAGTATGTAGGATGTATATACACACACACACAATCCAATTCATGTAAAGTGCAGCCCGGCAGTATGTAGGATGTATATACACACACACACACACAATCCAATTCATGTAAAGTGCACCCTGGCAGTATGTAGGATGTATACACACACACACACAATCCAATTCATGTAAAGTGCAGCTCGGCAGTATGTAGGATGTATATACACACAGACACAATCCAATTCATGTAAAGTGCAGCCCGGCAGTATGTAGGATGTATATACACACACACACAATCCAATTCATGTAAAGTGCAGCCCGGCAGTATGTAGGATGGATATACACACACACACAATCCAATTCATGTAAAGTGCAGCCCGGTAGTATGTAGGATGTATATACACACACACACACACGCAATCCAATTCATGTAAAGTGCAGCCTGGCAGTATGTAGGATGTATATACACACACACACAATCCAATTCATGTAAAGTGCAGCCCGGTAGTAAGTAGGATGTATATACACACAGACACAATCCAATTCATGTAAAGTGCAGCCCAGCAGTATGTAGGATGTATATACACACACACACAATCCAATTCATGTAAAGTGCAGCCCGGCAGTATGTAGGATGTATATACACACACACAATCCAATTCATGTAAAGTGCAGCCTGGCAGTATGTAGGATGTATATACACACACACAATCCAATTCATGTAAAGTGCAGCACGGTAGTAAGTAGGATGGATATACACACACACACACAATCCAATTCATGTAAAGTGCAGCCTGGCAGTATGTAGGATGTATATACACACACACACAATCCAATTCATGTAAAGTGCAGCACGGTAGTAAGTAGGATGTATATACACACACACACACACACAATCCAATTCATATAAAGTGCAGCCCGGCAGTATGTAGGATGTATATATACACACACAATCCAATTCATGTAAAGTGCAGCCCGGCAGTATGTAGGATGTATATACACACAGACACAATCCAATTCATGTAAAGTGCAGCCCAGCAGTATGTAGGATGTATATACACACACACACAATCCAATTCATGTAAAGTGCAGCCCGGCAGTATGTAGGATGTATATACACACACACACACAATCCAATTCATGTAAAGTGCAGCCCGGCAGTATGTAGGATGTATATACACACACAATCCAATTCATGTAAAGTGCAGCCCAGCAGTATGTAGGATGTATATACACACACACACACAATCCAATTCATGTAAAGTGCAGCCCGGCAGTATGTAGGATGTATATACACACAGACACAATCCAATTCATGTAAAGTGCAGCCCGGCAGTATGTAGGATGTATATTCACACACACACAATCCAATTCATGTAAAGTGCAGCCTGGTAGTAAGTAGGATGTATATACACACACACACAATCCAATTCATGTAAAGTGCAGCCCGGCAGTATGTAGGATGTATATACACACAGACACAATCCAATTCATGTAAAGTGCAGTCTGGCAGTATGTAGGATGTATATACACACACACAATCCAATTCATGTAAAGTGCAGCCCGGCAGTATGTAGGATGTATATAGACACAGACACAATCCAATTCATGTAAAGTGCAGCCCGGCAGTATGTAGGATGTATATACACAGACACACACAATCCAATTCATGTAAAGTGCAGCCCAGCAGTATGTAGGATGTATATACACACACACACACAATCCAATTCATGTAAAGTGCAGCCCGGTAGTATGTAGGATGTATATACACACACACACACACGCAATCCAATTCATGTAAAGTGCAGCCTGGCAGTATGTAGGATGTATATACACACACACACAATCCAATTCATGTAAAGTGCAGCCCGGTAGTAAGTAGGATGTATATACACACAGACACAATCCAATTCATGTAAAGTGCAGCCCAGCAGTATGTAGGATGTATATACACACACACACAATCCAATTCATGTAAAGTGCAGCCCGGCAGTATGTAGGATGTATATACACACACACACAATCCAATTCATGTAAAGTGCAGCCCGGCAGTATGTAGGATGTATATACACACAGACACAATCCAATTCATGTAAAGTGCAGCCTGGCAGTATGTAGGATGTATATACACACACACAATCCAATTCATGTAAAGTGCAGCACGGTAGTAAGTAGGATGGATATACACACACACACAATCCAATTCATGTAAAGTGCAGCCTGGCAGTATGTAGGATGTATATACACACACACACAATCCAATTCATGTAAAGTGCAGCACGGTAGTAAGTAGGATGTATATACACACACACACACACACAATCCAATTCATATAAAGTGCAGCCCGGCAGTATGTAGGATGTATATATACACACACAATCCAATTCATGTAAAGTGCAGCCCGGCAGTATGTAGGATGTATATACACACAGACACAATCCAATTCATGTAAAGTGCAGCCCAGCAGTATGTAGGATGTATATACACACACACACAATCCAATTCATGTAAAGTGCAGCCCGGCAGTATGTAGGATGTATATACACACACACACACAATCCAATTCATGTAAAGTGCAGCCCGGCAGTATGTAGGATGTATATACACACACAATCCAATTCATGTAAAGTGCAGCCCAGCAGTATGTAGGATGTATATACACACACACACACAATCCAATTCATGTAAAGTGCAGCCCGGCAGTATGTAGGATGTATATACACACAGACACAATCCAATTCATGTAAAGTGCAGCCCGGCAGTATGTAGGATGTATATACACACACACACAATCCAATTCATGTAAAGTGCAGCCTGGTAGTAAGTAGGATGTATATACACACACACACAATCCAATTCATGTAAAGTGCAGCCCGGCAGTATGTAGGATGTATATACACACAGACACAATCCAATTCATGTAAAGTGCAGTCTGGCAGTATGTAGGATGTATATACACACACACAATCCAATTCATGTAAAGTGCAGCCCGGCAGTATGTAGGATGTATATACACACAGACACAATCCAATTCATGTAAAGTGCAGCCCGGCAGTATGTAGGATGTATATACACAGACACACACAATCCAATTCATGTAAAGTGCAGCCCAGCAGTATGTAGGATGTATATACACACACACACACAATCCAATTCATGTAAAGTGCAGCCTGGCAGTATGTAGGATATATATACACACACACACAATCCAATTCATGTAAAGTGCAGCCTGGCAGTATGTAGGATGTATATACACACACACACACACAATCCAATGCATGTAAAGTGCAGCCTGGCAGTATGTAGGATGTATACACACACACACACACACACACACAATCCAATGCATGTAAAGTGCAGCCTGGCAGTATGTAGGATGGATATACGCACAGACACACAATCCAATTCATGTAAAGTGCACCCTGGCAGTATGTAGGATGTATATACACACACACACACACACACACACAATCCAATGCATGTAAAGTGCAGCCTGGCAGTATGTAGGATGGATATACACACACACACACAATCCAATTCATGTAAAGTGCAGCCCGGCAGTATGTAGGATGTATATACACACACAATCCAATTCATGTAAAGTGCAGCCCAGCAGTATGTAGGATGTATATACACACACACACACAATCCAATTCATGTAAAGTGCAGCCCGGCAGTATGTAGGATGTATATACACACACACACACAATCCAATTCATGTAAAGTGCAGCCCGGCAGTATGTAGGATGTATATACACACAGACACAATCCAATTCATGTAAAGTGCAGCCCGGCAGTATGTAGGATGTATATACACACACACACAATCCAATTCATGTAAAGTGCAGCCTGGTAGTAAGTAGGATGTATATACACACACACACAATCCAATTCATGTAAAGTGCAGCCCGGCAGTATGTAGGATGTATATACACACAGACACAATCCAATTCATGTAAAGTGCAGTCTGGCAGTATGTAGGATGTATATACACACACACAATCCAATTCATGTAAAGTGCAGCCCGGCAGTATGTAGGATGTATATACACACAGACACAATCCAATTCATGTAAAGTGCAGCCCGGCAGTATGTAGGATGTATATACACAGACACACACAATCCAATTCATGTAAAGTGCAGCCCAGCAGTATGTAGGATGTATATACACACACACACACAATCCAATTCATGTAAAGTGCAGCCTGGCAGTATGTAGGATATATATACACACACACACAATCCAATTCATGTAAAGTGCAGCCTGGCAGTATGTAGGATGTATATACACACACACACACACAATCCAATGCATGTAAAGTGCAGCCTGGCAGTATGTAGGATGTATACACACACACACACACACACACACACACACACACAATCCAATGCATGTAAAGTGCAGCCTGGCAGTATGTAGGATGGATATACGCACAGACACACAATCCAATTCATGTAAAGTGCACCCTGGCAGTATGTAGGATGTATATACACACACACACACACACACACACACACAATCCAATGCATGTAAAGTGCAGCCTGGCAGTATGTAGGATGGATATACACACACACACACACACAATCCAATTCATGTAAAGTGCAGCCTGGCAGTATGTAGGATGTATATACACACAATCCAATTCATGTAAAGTGCAGCCTGGCAGTATGTAGGATGTATATACACACACACAATCCAATTCATGTAAAGTGCAGCACAGCAGTATGTAGGATGTATATACACACACACACAATCCAATTCATGTAAAGTGCAGCCCCGGCAGTATGTAGGATGTATATACACACACACACAATCCAATGCATGTAAAGTGCACCCTGGCAGTATGTAGGATGTATATACACACACACACACACACACACACACACAATCCAATGCATGTAAAGTGCAGCCTGGCAGTATGTAGGATGGATATACACACACACACACACACAATCCAATTCATGTAAAGTGCAGCCTGGCAGTATGTAGGATGTATATACACACAATCCAATTCATGTAAAGTGCAGCCTGGCAGTATGTAGGATGTATATACACACACACAATCCAATTCATGTAAAGTGCAGCACAGCAGTATGTAGGATGTATATACACACACACACAATCCAATTCATGTAAAGTGCAGCCCCGGCAGTATGTAGGATGTATATACACACACACACAATCCAATGCATGTAAAGTGCAGCCTGGCAGTATGTAGGATGGATATACGCACAGACACAATCCAATCAAATAATCATGGTCGGTCCTATGAGATCTCCACCCTGATTAATTAATTGGATTGTGTCTGTGTGTATATCCATCCTACATACTGCCGGGCTGCACTTTGCATGCTCTTTCTGCAACATGTGGAACAAATATGTGTCCCTGGAAACATGGCCGATGTCGGCAACTATGGTACACGCGTGCTTTCTCTCAGCTCAGCCTCAGAGCTCAGGCAGAGCCTGTTGGAGGGGCTGGCTTATGCTGACTCTTTCAGTGAGCATGGAGTGTGGCCTCTTTGTGCAGATCCTGCAGATCTATATATAGCCGGGACAGCTGACTGGGCATATAGCCGGGACAGCTGACTGGGTAAATAGCTGGGACAGCTGACTGGGTATATAGCTGGGACAGCTGACTGGGCATATAGCTGGGACAGCTGACTGGGCATATAGCCGGGACAGCTGACTGGGTATATAGCCGGGACAGCTGACTGGGCATATAGCTGGGACAGCTGACTGGGCATATAGCTGGGACAGCTGACTGGGCATATACCTGATTTTTTCAGTCTTAAGCCAACTCCATTTCTCAAGGACTGTGCATATAACTGAACCGCTTAGACACAAAATGTTTAATTTAGATGAACAGCTCGGCTTTAGTCCAGTGAGTTCTGAAATCCCCTATTGAGTCCATTCTGTATCTCGATTACCCTGATTCGGGTCATGCACAGGCTGACAAGCCATTGGCCAGCCCTTCCTCCTCCATTAATTTGCTGGACGTCATTTTTTATTGTGTCATCTTCTCTTGCAAACGCACTGTCTTTCTGTTACTGGTTCAACCAATAGCTGCAGATACACTGGGCATAAAACATTTATTCGTTTCAGACCAAATAACCTTGCTTTTGCTATTCTTATAGAATGTAATGATCTGTGTAGAGTTTTTCGATGTAGTCATGTTGCTGGATCAACTGCATTGTCCTAACACACTATCCTGTCATCCAGGGCTCCGAACAGGTTTATTCACCAGCTAAGTACATTGTTACTGAAAATGAAGGGTGACTGAGAGCCATCCTGAGTGCCACCAAGGCCAAGATCCAAATTAATTGATTTGCCCCAAAAATTCACCGTCCAGATCAGTCTTTCCCCGAGTTTCTCTGATTAGGAAACCACTGCTCTTTCAATATTAGAAACCAACTTCCCCCCCACCCCACCCCCCAAAAAAATGTAATGCAAATGCTAAAAGTAGTGATTATCACACCCAGTCACATAGTGAGAGATTTGGAACTCCAGAAGAATGAAGTCATTAGAGAAAACTGGGTAATGTTACTTGTACAGAGGCTGGATAATTGATTGGCCTCAGTGTAAGAGGAGATCAGGGGGGAATAACAAGATAAGAAACATGAAAAAGACATGTTATGGTTTTTACGACTGAAGCACAACATGTTTTTGTTATTGTGCTCCTGATAACTCTTACAAAGACAATTCTGGATACGACTTGGCTCTAGGAATCAATCACACATATAATGCTGTCACCTTTCGAACATACTGAAACTATTTCTTATTTTCTGAATTTAATAGTGAATTCGCTGTCTGTCCCCAACGAGTTCTCGGTGAACCATGAAGATATATAACCACAAGACATGTTTAGGGTTATTTATCAGATAGGCACGCAGTACGGACAACGCTACAAGATTAAATAAGGACTATTGCACAGCTGCTGCCGTAATTCTGGACCAGGGGAAAGAGCAAAATGCTAAACGCTATGGGATTTGGGTTCGATAAGAGAGACTAGCACATAACTATATCCATTTGGGGCATTAACAGCTTATGTGAGAGCTAAGGGTGAGAATGAAAGGGTTTGTTTGCCAAAGATACAGCAATGCTCTGCTCATACATTGCAAAGTGCAACTCATACTGCTGGTGCTGGAAAATGTTAGACATGTAGTAAGGCTCCAAATTCAAAATAAGAACAATGCACCTCTCTGTGTGCAGTGCACTTGGCAGGTGGGTCACTTCCAAGGTGGTGGGGCATTTATTTAGGCAGGGAAACAAGTACTAAGTAGAACATAGTGTGCACTCCACTCGCCAAGTAGTGAATGAATAAAGTGCTTTAATGCTTGCAAAAAATCCAAACAAACAGGGTAAGGTACAATCCACGGATGATAAAGTGAAATGCCTTATTTATTGGTTATTGATTGAAGAACTATTCCATTATTTTGAATAAAGGTTTTATATATTATCATATTTTGAAATCAAGAAATGTTTTGTACACTGACATATTCATTATTCACTGATATTATATGTTCCCTTTCCTTTGATTGTGTATCGTGTGTTTGATTTAGTATGTGTTGGAGGAGCAGCATGCACTTTGTAGCTACTCCTGTTTGGTCCTTTCTGTGTATTGGTTTGTAATGTCTTCTCATTCAGATTATTCAATGTTAGGACACACTTATGATTAAGCGACTATGATTCCCTTTTCACCCATTGCATATTGAAATCAGTCTGTTGGTCTTCTAATAAATTTACCTTTGAATGAAGAAGTGAGGTGTGCCAATGTTTTTTGGGATTTTGTGTTACTTACCTTATGACTTATTACCTTCGTCTATAACAGTAGTTAGAGCCCAAATTACTTGTGGTTAGAAGTGTTTGTTTCAAATAAACAAGTATCCCAAGTACCTGCACATTACTGTGAGTTTTATTGCTATGGAGTCTGTAATACACTCACACGCTGCACATTACTGTGAGTTTTATTGCTGTGGAGTCTGTGATACACTCACACAGTGCACATTACTGTGAGTTTTATTGCTGTGGAGTCTGTAATACACTCACACACTGCACATTACTGTGAGTTTTATTGCTGTGGAGTCTGTAATACACTCACACACTGCACATTACTGTGAGTTTTATTGCTGTGGAGTCTGTGATACACTCACACAGTGCACATTACTGTGAGTTTTATTGCTGTGGAGTCTGTAATACACTCACACACTGCACATTACTGTGAGTTTTATTGCTGTGGAGTCTGTAATACACTCACACACTGCACATTACTGTGAGTTTTATTGCTGTGGAGTCTGTGATACACTCACACAGTGCACATTACTGTGAGTTTTATTGCTGTGGAGTCTGTGATACACTCACACGCTGCACATTACTGTGAGTTTTATTGGTGTGGAGTCTGCGATACACTCACACACTACACATTACTGTGAGATTTATTCCTGTGTAGTCTTTGATACACTCACACACTGCACATCACTGTGAGTTTTTTTGCTGTGGAGTCTGTGATACACTCACACACTGCACATTACTGTAATATTTATTGCTGTGGAGTCTGTGATACACTCACACACTGCACATTACTGTAATATTTTTTGCTGTGGAGTCTGTGATACACTCACACACACTGCACATTACTGTGAGTGTGATACATTCACACTCAACAATATCTGAAACTGTAGGTACGAGAGATATCAGGGAAGTAAAGAGTTACAGTGGCATTTGGCATTGTGTCTAGTGATATCATATTATCCTCCTGCCAACACTGCATTCTACCTGGTGCATTCCTGAAAAATTGAGACCAATGCATCACATGATATGGTAGTTCCCAAACATATGCAGTGCCAAGGTTAGCCATCACTGGCATAGTTGTGTAGTTGATGCAAATCACAACTCATTGCTAGTCTAGTTGCATGGTGGCACATCACACTAACAATTTATGGAGCCATTTGGGTTTGGAAACTGGCCAGTTGTCCTCTTAGTTTAGCTGACGTTCAGCAGATAGGCAATCTGCCTTCCTTGGCCTGCATCGCGATAGAGTAGCTGAGACCCATTAGAGCATACGGCAGGCAAACAAGCCTGCACAGAAAGCTCCCCTAATAAAGCTTGCTCCATTCGTTTTCACTGCCATCCTTTTGGCTTCTTTTATAACCCAGAGCAGTATGTCTGATCCATGGCACTAAAATGAGCACGCTCTCTCTCTCTCTCTCTCTCTTTTTTTCATCTGTAATAAAATAAGCAATAAAAAAAAAGATGTGAAAAAATACTGAGCAAGCAGTTTATTTTCTCATTACTTAAAAAGTACTAGATTTGTATCAGTTGGGGAATGGCTTCTCTGTGTTTTGCTTTTATCGTCCCATTATTTAATAATCAGCAGCTCTCGTACCAAGAATAAATCCAATAATATGATAAATAATAATAATAATAATCGAAGAATAAATCATTTATTGAATAAGCCATTTTTTCCACAAAATAATTTCCTTTGTTTGTCATCTAATTTCTCTAGGGTAATAAAATTTGCCTCTTTGCGTAATAAGTAGGGGTCAGCTTAAAAAATGTACGCCAACTAAATACTTGGTATTTTGAGATCGATTTTTACATTGCTTTAGCAGAACTGCAAGTATAGGCATCAATAAATAATAAATGTGCCTGTGGAGTATCCTGGTTATGACATCACCATTTGATATGTAAATTACACATTAAACAGTTAATTTGCATATCAAGCCACGGGTGATAAACAGGAGACTCCACAGGCACATTTAAAACATCATTTTCTCTTTATCTCGGTATTTACTTGCAATACTGATAACAGGGTGGTGTATAACGATCAATTGTGGGGGCAAAACTGCAATAGTGATTATATATAAAAATATATAAGATTATATAACACATTCAGCTGAGCCAATCCCACCAAAACTTACAAACCAATAAACATATACACAATACCAAAAATATGTATATATATATAAAGCCAAAATCATGTATATCTAAAATACGTAGCGGGATCCACTCCAAAAGTGTGATCTTAGTAGTCGGCAGTGAAGAGGAATTATTATGGTGCAAGAAATGGAGATGACCATCCTGAATATCATTATAGCCAGAAAAGAATAAATGAACAGTCTCACCCCTGCATCAGGTGTTTGTGGAGAGTAGCAATGGGGCAGTCCTGTTGGTACTCGGGATGCACTAAATGTAATGGATGTACTGGCTGCTATCTATGTACTGGTATGCTCTGGGACCACGGTGGGGCAGATAATAACCACTGCGCTCATTCAGAGCTAATCTCTGGTGTTACTTAGAACCAGAACACCTGAGAAACAAATCGGGCCTAGAAGCGGGGAAGTTACAACCTATGGCGTTTAGCAGAAACTTTTACTGATTACCTTCACTGATTACCTACACCACCTCCTAAAATGATTCAAATGATCAAGCGTAGTTCAAACAGCCATCTGCTTCAGAAGCCACCGGCCAAACCCAGCCAAAATAATGAATTCCCGTTTTTATAGAGAATTTTTTTTTTAGACACTGGTGAAAAAGTCTAATGTGTTTCGATGTTATTTTGGAATCACAAAATTGCAAAGGTTTGTGCAGTAACTAAAGAAAAAACACTGCGTAAAAATAGTTTATTTGGAAAGAACGTTAGATGGATTCTGTTGTCAAAAATATGCATGACCTGTTTTCAATCTGCTTTTTTTAAATGCACTTTCAAGGACCAGGGCACACTTGCTCTATGCAGTGTGCAAGTGGCACAGGGAGGGAGCAGTAATGCACAGAAGACAAATGTGCTATACATGTGTCTGGGAGTCTCCTGTCCATGACCTCACCTGCGACTTGATATGCAAACAAATTGATTTGCAATGGGAAATCTGTAATTTGCACACAGGTGATGTCATAAATGTGAGACTCCAGAGACACATTTAAAGCTAATTTTTAAAGCCAATTGACCTATTAATATGCAAGTTTTATTTTGGCCATTAATATGCCACAGCCAATTTGCCCATTAATATGCCAGTATTATTTTGCCATTAAACTGCTACAGACAATTTGCCCATTAATATGCCAGTATTACGGTATTTTGCATTAATATGCCACAGCCAATTTGCCCTTTAATTTGCCAGTATTATTTTGGCATTAATATACCAGTATTATTTTGCCATTAATATGCCATAGCCAATTTGCCCATTAGTATACAGTATTATTTTGCCATTAATATGCTACAGCAAATTTGCCCATTAGTATGCCAGTGTTATTTTGCCAGTAATATGCCAGTATTATTTTGCCATTCATATGCCAGTGTTATTTTGCCATTAATATGCCAGTGTTATTTTGCCATTAATATGCCAGTATTTATTGTCCATTAATATACCAGAATTTGTTTGCTATTAATATGCCAGCGTTATTGTGACTTTAATATGCCAGTATTATTTTGCCATTAATATGCCAGTATTATGTTGCTAGTACCAACAACCTAAGCATAATTTCAGACCATGTACACCCTTTCATGGAAACGGTATTCCCTGATGGCATTGGCCTCTTTCAGCAGGATAATGCTACTTGCCACAAAGCAAAATTGGTTCAGGGATGGTTTGAGGAACACAACAACGAGTTCAAGGTGTTGACTTGGCCTCCAAATTCCCCAGATCCTTGCTTGCAAGCAAAGCTAAGCAAGCAAAGCCAAGCAAGCAAAAGCCAAGCAAGAAAGCCAAGCAAGCAAAGCCAAGCAAGAAAGCCAAGCAAGAAATCCAAGCAAACAAAGCCAAGCAAGCAAAAGCCAAGCAAGAAAGCTAAGCAAGCAAAGCCAAGCAAGAAAGCTAAGCAAGAAAGCCAAGCAAGACAGCTAAGCAAGCAAAGCTAAGCAAGCAAAGCCAAGCAAGAAAGCCTAGCAAGAAAGCTAAGCAAGCAAAGCCAAGGAAGAAAGCCAAGCAACACAGCTAAGCAAGCAAAGCCAAGCAACACAGCTAAGCAAGCAAAGCCAAGCAACACAGCTAAGCAAGCAAAGCCAAGCAAGAAAGCTAAGCAAGCAAGAGGAAGCCAGCCATTCTATGGCATAACACTACTAACTAAGTTATGTGATGAAACCTCCAGCTGGAATGGAAGGAGGGAAACATTACAAGACCAAAGAGCTGAACATGAAAGCTAGGCTGAGCAAGCTATGAAGGTCACCATCTTGCTGCTCCATACAATAAGTAGTATGTTACTTTGTTGCACGCCTGAATCATATTCACACTATCACAGATACAGTGTGCCGATAAAACAACCACTTTGCTGATTACGTAATAAGGACTCTGGTCTGTAGGGGATAAAAAGAAATAAAAGAAATAAAACCTATGGTCAGTCTTCGTCCCTTTTATCCAGTTTGGTGAACCTTTGCTGTAACATCACCCAAAGTATTGGTCACACTTGTATTAGTATCTGTTCTTATCATGTGCCGGCCATCTGTATAAAGTTCATTATAATCTATTTACACTGGGAAATTGGATGCTGGAGCAGATGGATTCTGCTTTGTGCAAATGATGTGCCTTTATACATCTCTTTAACAGTTTGACACGAAGCGCTGTCACTGGCTATTAAGACAGCTGCATTATTACCTGTCATTAGTAGTCTCTCCAGCTCTGCCGACCTCAGCTTGCTCCACGTCACAAATCTGGCTGTTTGGACCGAATGTACTGAATTTTAACTCAGAAATGAATATTAATTGTATCATTGGGAACCTTGTACAGTCTTCAGTTCTCCATAGGGAATATACATTTGTATTTGAAGCACAGATAAAGATTTGAATGTTGAAGCTGAGGCACATTTGTTGAAAATACAATAAAATATAATGGAAGTCGGCTTCTTTTAATGAAAAATTTCAAGACACATTTCTCCTTCCTCTGGTGATTTGCTTAAGGAAGGACAAAGTCGGGACAGTCTTTTTTCTTTATTAATCTCAGCGACAACCAAAACGATAGCACAGGGGGACAGACTTACAATGACAAACAGCCATCAACCATGAGACACTACAGAGGTTTATACAGACATAAGCCCCAGCTTAGAGTTTCATTATAAGCCAAACCCTCCCCAGAATAAAGTGTATTCTTGTACTTATATAGTAAGCAGACTGACAAAGCCAAAAAGGTAAAATGCGTCAACACACAAGCCCAGGAACAGAGGAGAAGCATAAATTGCCACCATCAAATATGGCCTATTGCTTGACTGGAAATATAAACCTCTGGAGATATTGTGTATTATATACAATAAACAATTAATTTTATTCTCAGTGTACTGGAATATGTATCACTTGCATTTCCTACCCAAAAGTTTTAATAGAATTGATAATATAGTCCTTTCTACAAACTACATCCTAGCTGAACTTGATTATCTTCAATTAGCATGACATACACTGTTGCAAGGTTCTAGTACACAACTAGATTTTATGATAAGCAATTCAGTGATGTTCTATAGACCTTTACAGGTTATGCTATAAGACTGGCTGAAACCAAGTCCCGCGGCATTCCAAGCTGACTTGAACAAAGAGGCTGATTCCACGCTAATGGCTAATGGCTAAACACCCTTTCCGAGGGGATCATGAGAACTGCTACAAAAGAGAAGTCTTCTGTATGAGTGACAAAGTAAAACTGCTTGAGATGTGTCATTTGTTTAAAAAGCAAAATAAGTGCATTTAACATGTATTAGAAGCATGTGCCACAAACAAAAAATATACAACCCCTTTCAGCTTGAGAAATTCTCTCTCATATATTAGTCACCTAAAGTTAGGATTAAGTGTCCTATAATATTTGTGTCTCTACGTGTGGTTTTGTGTGTTTTTGCTGCATATTTTAATATGATCTTGTATATTAATAACCTAGTGCCATAGCATTCCACTGCTTTGAATCAATACCTAGAAATATTGATATAAAATCCCCCAAATCATGGTTTCTTTGACCTGTGTGTGAGACAACTACATGTTCTCTCCTGTGTCTAATTACCAGGTGCAAAGTATGAGGTAAGGAGGGGAAAATATCTCTATCATACTGCCCAAGTATTCAACAATAACAGACTTGAAAAACAAGACAGATAAATATGAAGCTCCAGTAAACATATACATATAATGACTAATTATATAGAGAAGAAACCAAAACATTCTAGCATTCTGTTCGAAGTTTCTTTGTTAACAGTTTTCATCACAGGCTTCTCGTAGACTATGTTACAGGAATCTCCATCCACAGAAAACAGATGTGCTCATTATTAAATAATGACTTCAACTTCTAAACACCAAACCGCATCTCCTTTCAGTCACCCCCTTCTTTGCAGGAGGATGTAGAAGGTCGGGGACTGGGCAAGCAAGTGGCAAATTAGGTTCAGTATAGACAAATGGAAAGTTAGCAACATATACTTTAACTGGTATTTCCCTAGGAAAAATTACTAATGAAATGGATTTAGAAATAATTGTAGATAACAGACTTAGCAACAGTGCTCAATGCCAGTCAGCAGCTGCAAGGGCCAATAAGATATTGGCATGTATAAAATGAGGTATAGATTCACGGGAGGAGGATATCATCTTGTCTTGTTACAAATCACCTTTGCTGTGCAATTCTGAGCACCAGTCTTTAAAACAAACATTGTGGAACTAGAAAAAGTGCAAAGGAGAGCTACAAAATTAATAAGGGGATTGGAGGATCTTAGTTATGAAGAGAGACTTGAAAAATTGCATTTATATATGTTAGAAAAAAGGCATCTTAGAGGGGATATGATAACATTATATAAATATGTGCAGGGCCAATATAAAGAGCTCTCCAGTGACCTGTTCATTAACAGAAATGTACAAAGAACAAGAGGTCACCCCCTGAGACTGGAAGAGCAAAGATTTCATAGACAGCAAAGGAAGGGATTCTTTACGGTAAGGACAATAAAGTTATGGAACTCCCTGCCAAGAGAGGTAGTGCTATCAACCACAATAGATGCCTTCAAAAAGAATCTGGATTATTTTTGTTTTACAAAAGCAGGATGTACGGGGCTATCAGTTATTGAATAAACATTAATATTTTAGAGCTTCTTGATTCCAGGACAAGTCTAATTGCCTTCTATCTATCATTCCTGCTTTTGATCCAAAGGTACCAACCAAGAGGGAATGTTACCCCCTGTTTTTTTTTTTCCCCATCTTTCGGATCAAAAGCAGGAATGATAGGTCGAAGGGTTGAACTTGATGGACTTAGGTCTTTTTTCAACATAAATTACCATGTTACTTTCCTGTCAACAACTTCTAAACTATTAACAGATATCGTAAGAGAAGATAATGAATTTATAGGAGGCTTTCCAGCTGTAGCCAAATCATATCATCAGAAACAGTATTACTTTTTTTTTTTTTTTTTTTAAGCATTGCTTTCCTATTTTGCAACATGGAGACAGAAGCTGTATACGTGACTCCAGAATGCAAAGCAGCAAGTATCACAAAGAAGAGAAACAGTATTGAAATAATACATCATACAGGTGTTTTGACAATCACACACAGTGGGGAGATGTGTGATACAATTTTAATGAACAAATCACATTCTTTGTTCTTTTCTTACTTTATTGTTAGATACTGGAAGCCTTACAGCATTTCAAAAACTGTTATAATTTAGTAGATTTTTTTTTAAAAAACATAGAATATTCTTCACTTTGTTCTTGAGATTTCAGATTTTTTGGGATTCATTAAAGGCTGAAAAAGATTAAAAACTGCCAAGTTCAACTTCACTTTAACACTTTCCTATTGCTTCTATTGCTTCTATTGCTGATCCAAAAGAAGTAAAAATCCCCGCTATTTTGAAACAATTTCTGATTTTGAGAAACTTTAGAAAAAAATAGAAAATGCTTCTTGACTTTAAATGATGGTATATCCCTGTACCAATCAGACCTTCTACCACAACCGTTAATAGCATTAATTATCCTGTATTAATTAATACAGTGAAATGACTAGTGGATAATCTTTTTTGTGTGGATGATCAATCTTATCTCGTTGCGAGGTTACTGTGCTCTTTCCGATGAGTTTCAGTTGAAATAAACGTATTCAGTAACAGATGGAGCACACTGATTCACACCAGTTCGTGTAATATTACGACAGCTGCTAATTATCAACTGGCGAAATCGGAATATCTTTTATCTGTTTCGATCGATAATCTGTAGGTACATTGATTTATGGGTGGATTATACTCTTTTTTTGCGAATCAGTACATGACCCGTATACCATTATACGAGCTTGCCTCTTTCAGAGTCTGTACGTTCCGGTCAATGCTGACCGCAAGCAATAAGAGACATTTTTGATTGGGGCAAATATAGTTGTCTAACAAGATAATGTGTGCGATAGACTCGTTACTGCTCCCTGGAATCTCTGTGCTTCCAAATGGTTATTTTAACCTCAATATTTTTTTTTTTCTTCATATGCCCTGGGATTAAGTCAATTCCACAAAAGCTATTTGTGTCTTCCCAGGAAAATGATTAGATAGGATTACATGATGGATGGGGTGGGATAGAGGCGTGCGGAACAAGAGAGTGGATGATGGTAGCAGCCGAGTGTACGACATTCAAACACACACCATCAATTAATCATGATAACTTCCTGGTGGAGAGGTTTAAAAAACAGTAGTATCTCTTTTAAATACCAATCTCAGTGCCTAATGGGCAAAAACAAATAATGTAGCCAATAGATGGAGATAAATTGAATACGCTGCCACGGAGAAAAACCCATCTTGAAATGTCCCTGTTTGACTACAAAACAATCCACTTCTCTCATTCCTGTCACTCTAACAAGACTCTCTCTGCCAGCCATTCTTTTGCTTAAAAACTCAATCTCACAGGAAAGATATTCATGACATCGCTGTTAGATTAAATACATTTGAGGCACCACAAGGATTTCTGGTCCGTAATAGTGAAAGCCATCAGTCGCGAACTGCAATTCCTTCTTGTGACTCAAGATAAGTGTTTAGACTCACTGCAAATGGCTTGACAATGACATTCCTTTGTTGAATAGTTTTTTTTTTTTTTTTTCTTTTAATAGAAATATTTGTGCTGCTGATATTAAAAAGTATAATTTTATATAATGCTTTCACTGGGGAAAAAAATTCCTTCTTGACTCCAAACGGCAATCAGATTTCTCCTTGAATCAACAAGCACTAAATAAATATTAATGCCTATAGTAACATACATGGCCCTCTATGTTTTGCTTCTTTAAAAACGTATCCAGGCCCATTTTAAAAGCATTGAATGCCATACCTTTATTGTCCTTACCTTAAAGAATCCCTTCCGCTGTTGTAGACTAAATCTCCTTTTAGTGCGTGACCTCTCATCCTTTGAACTGTTCTGTTAATGAACAGGTCTTTAGAGAGCCCTTAGTATGTGCCCTGTATATAGTTATATAACATTATCATATGCCTTCTAAGACACCATTTCTCTGGTGTGTACAAATTTAACTTTTCTAGCCTTTCTTCATAACTAAAACTTTTCATTCCCATATTAGTTTAAAGGCATGGTATATTCAAGATGGGGCCTCACCATGGTTCAGTAAAGTGTTAGATTCCCCCTGTGATTCGATACCCCATTTAATACATCCCAATATCTTATTGGCCTTTGCAGCTGCAAGCTGGCATTGTGCACTGCAGATAAATCCATTGTCTACAATTACTTCCAAATCCATTTCATTAGTAGATTTACCAAGATAACACCATTTAAACTATATGTTACAATTTTATTATTATACCTAAAACGTATCATTATACTTTTTGTTTGTATTGAATCTCATTTGCCATTTATCTTTCCAATTATCCAATTTTTTCTAATCCTTTTACAGAGACTCCACAGACACATTTGAAACACATATTCAAAATGTATGATTTTCTTGCAATTCTGGTAACACAATGGGGTGAGTTATAAACACGGCACACAAAGCACCAAATACTGGTGCTCTCTGCGCGTGCGACAATGTATTGTGGGACTCAGCTCATAATTGGCTGGCTGAGCATCATTGGAATTGTAGTTCACTGCTAACATCTGCAGCTTTATCTACTGTTGACTGCACTCCCCATGAATCTCAGCCAGCACCATGGAAGTACAGACAGAAGACTGATTGTTCTCCCTCTAGTGGCTACTGTAGTGATCTGTAACTAGAGCAGCTGGCTTCTCATCCTCTTTATTATCTGCATGTGCCTGCTGTATCTGCTAACAGAGGTCAGTGACTAGTCACTGCTGTGCACCAGGCTTGATCCGTAACGTGAGGATGGTCCCACAAAGGGTTAAATCATGAAACTGTTCTGGCTTCAGAATTTCAGACGTGTTCTTTTGTGCAGAATTCAAAACCTACAGATTCATTTCTTGGAACAAAAAAATAAATATCTGGAATTTTTGTAACTTTTTTTTTTTTTTGCTGGATGTGGCTCACGATCCTTAAACTTAAACTGACAGGTTGAAATCTATATGCAATTCTCCCCTAAAATGGTAGGTCAGGACGAATGGCAAATATTAATATTGACTAATGAATGGCAAGGCCAGTCTTTAACTCAACATCGCAGAGGAGTGAGGAGAGGAGTGAGGAGAGGAGTGAGGAGAGGAGTGAGGAGAGGAGTGAGGAGAGGAGTGAGGAGAGGAGTGAGGAGAGGAGTGAGGAGAGTGAGAAGAGTGAGGAGAGTGAGGGGAGGAGTGAGGAGGGGAGTGAGGAGAGGAGTGAGGAGAGGAGTAAGGATAGTGAGGAGAGGAGAGAGGAGAGTGAGGGGATGAGTGAGGGGAGGAGTGAGGAGAGTGAGGAGAGGAGTGAGGAGAGTGAGGGGAGTGAGGAGAGTGAGGAGAGTGAGGGGAGTGAGGGGAGTGAGGGGAGTGAGGGGAGTGAGGAGAGTGAGGAGAGTGAGGGGAGTGAGGAGAGGAGTGAGGAGAGTGAGGAGATTGAGGAGAGTGAGGGGAGTGAGGAGAGTGAGGGGAGTGAGGGGAGTGAGGAGAGTGAGGAGAGTGAGGAGAGTGAGGGGAGTGAGGGGAGTGAGGAGAGGAGTGAGGAGAGGAGTAAGGATAGTGAGGAGAGGAGTGAGGGGAGGAGTGAGGAGAGGAGTGAGGAGAGTGAGGAGAGGAGTGAGGAGAGTGAGGGGAGGAGTGAGGAGAGGAGTGAGGATAGTGAGGAGAGGAGTGAGGAGAGTGAGGGGAGGAGTGAGGGGAGGAGTGAGGAGAGGAGTGAGGAGAGTGAGGAGAGGAGTGAGGAGAGTGAGGGGAGGAGTGAGGAGAGTGAGGAGAGGAGTGAGGAGAGTGAGGGGAGTGAGGAGAGTGAGGAGAGTGAGGGGAGTGAGGGGAGTGAGGGGAGTGAGGGGAGTGAGGGGAGTGAGGAGAGTGAGGGGAGTGAGGAGAGGAGTGAGGAGAGTGAGGAGATTGAGGAGAGTGAGGGGAGTGAGGAGAGTGAGGGGAGTGAGGGGAGTGAGGAGAGTGAGGAGAGTGAGGGGAGTGAGGGGAGTGAGGAGAGGAGTGAGGAGAGGAGTAAGGATAGTGAGGAGAGGAGTGAGGGGAGGAGTGAGGGGAGGAGTGAGGAGAGGAGTGAGGAGAGTGAGGAGAGGAGTAAGGAGAGTGAGGGGAGGAGTGAGGAGAGGAGTGAGGATAGTGAGGAGAGGAGTGAGGAGAGTGAGGGGAGGAGTGAGGGGAGGAGTGAGGAGAGGAGTGAGGAGAGTGAGGAGAGGAGTGAGGAGAGTGAGGGGAGGAGTGAGGAGAGTGAGGGGAGGAGTGAGGTGAGTGAGGAGAGGAGTGAGGGGAGTGAGGAGAGTGAGGAGAGGAGTGAGGAGAGGAGTGAGGAGAGTGAGGAGAGGAGTGAGGAGAGGAGAGTGAGGGGAGTGAGGAGAGGAGAGGAGTGAGGGGGGTGAGGAGAGGAGAGGAGTGAGGGGGAGTGAGGAGAGGAGTGAGGAGAGTGAGGAGAGGAGTGAGGAGAGTGAGGGGAGGAGTGAGGAGAGTGAGGGGAGGAGTGAGGTGAGTGAGGAGAGGAGTGAGGAGAGGAGTGAGGAGAGGAGTGAGGAGAGTGAGGAGAGGAGTGAGGAGAGTGATGAGAGGAGAGTGAGGGGAGTGAGGGGAGGAGAGGAGTGAGGGGAGTGAGGGGAGTGAGGGGAGTGAGGGGAGTAGAGGAGTGAGGGGAGTGAGGATAATGAGGAGAGTGAGGAGAGTGAGGAGAGTGGTCACATCACAGCTCACTCACTACAGTATCCTGTCGCTGCTGAAATCACATTTCATGGAACATTTCCATTTAAAAATAATATAAATGCAACCTTTTAATTCCTTTGATCAAACAAATGGAAATATTGAGTTTTACGTAGCAATGAACCGTTTATTTGTGCAATATCTTCACTACGGCACATAGAAACATAGAAACATAGAATGTGTCGGCAGATAAGAACCATTCGGTCCATCTAGTCTGCCCAATTTCTTTTTGAGTACTTTTATTAGTCCCCCGTTCCCGGTCTTATAGCTAGGATAGCCTTGTGTCTATCCCATGCATGCTTAAAGTCCTTGTCTGTGTTTACCTCTACCACTTCTGCTGGAAGGCTATTCCATACATCCACTACCCTCTCAGTAAAGTAATACTTCCTGATATTACTTTTAAATCGTTGCCCTTCTAATTTAGGACTATGTCCTCTAGTTGTGGTAGTTTTTCTTCTTTTAAATATACTCTCTTCCTTTACTGTGTTGATTCCCTTTATGTATTTAAATGTTTCTATCATATCCCCCCTGTTACGTGTTTCCTTCAAGCTATACATGTTAAGATGCTTTAACCTTTCCTGGTAAGTTTTATCCTTCAACCCATGAACCAGTTTAGTAGCCCTTCTCTAAACTCTCTCCAAAGTATCAATATCCTTCTGGAGATACGGTCTCCAGTACTGCGTACAATACTCCAAGTGAGGTCTCACCAGTGCTCTGTACAATGACATGAGCACTTCCCTCTTCCTACTGCTAATACCTCTCCCTATGCAACCAAGCATTCTGCTAGCATTTCCTGCTGCTCTATTGCATTGCCTACCTACCTTCAAGTCCTCTGAAATTATTACTCCTAAATCCCTTTCCTCAGATGTTGAGGTTAGGACTGTACCAAATAGTCTATATTCTGCTTTTGGGTTTTTACGCCCAATGTGCATAATCTTGCACTTGTCCACATTAAATGTCAGTTACCACTGCTCTGACCATTTTCTAGTTTAGCTAAATCATTTGCCATTTGGCTTATCCCTCCATAAATATCAACCCTGCTGCAAATATTTGTATCATCAGCAAAAAGACATACTTTGCCAACAAGACCTTCTGCAATATCGCTAATAAAAATATTAAAGAGAATGGGTCCAAGTACAGATCCCTGAGGTACCCACTAGTAACAAAACCCCATTGACTACAACCCTCTGTTGCCTGTCACTCAGCCATTGTCTAATCCATTCAACAATATTGAAATCCAAACTCAAAGATTTATTGATAAGCCTTCTATGTGCGACAGTGTCAAAAGCCTTACTGAAATCTAGGTAAGCAATGTCTACTGCACTACCCTGATCTATTATTTTAGTTACCCAATCAAAAAAATCACTAAGATTAGTTTGGCATGATATCCCTCAAGTAAACCCATGCTGTCTCTGATCTTGTAATCCAAGCGACTTTAGATGTTTAACAATCCTATTCTTTAACAAGGTTTCCATTATTTTCCCCACTACTGAAGTAAGACTTACTGGTCTATAGTTGCCCGCCTCCTCCCTACTACCTTTCTTGTGAATGGGCACAACATTAGCTAATTTCCAATCTTCTGGAACTACTCCCGTTAACAATGATTGGTTAAATAAATCTGTTAACGGTTTTGCTAGTACACCACTAAGTTCTTTTAATAACTTTGGATGTATCCCATCAGGTCCCATAGACAGCTAAAGTAAAACCTCTTCCTCTGTAAACTTACATGCTTTAAAAGACTCATTAGTCTTTTTCCCTAAATGAGGTCCCTTACCCTCATTTTAATTTGTAAAAACTGAATAAAAATATTCATTAAGGCAGTCTGCTAAGCCTTTATCCTCTTCTACATAGCATCCTTCTTTTGTTTTTAATCTAACTAATCCTTGTTTTACTTTCCTTTTCTCATTTATGTATCTAAAAAATGTTTTATCCCCCTTTTCACTGACTGGGCTATAGTCTCTTCTGTGTGTGCTTTGAAAGCTCGTATAGCTTGCTTTGCCTCTTTCTGCCTACTCTTATAGATCTTTCTATCTTCCTCACTCTGAGTATTTTTATAATTATTAAATGCTAGCTTTTTTTTTTTTTACTATTTTGGCCACCTCTGCAGAGTACCACAGTGGTTTCTTCAATGTTTTGCTCTTACTGACAAGCCTTATGCAATTTTCTGTTGCCTTCAGTAGTGCAACTTTTAGATAATCCCATTTCTCCTGGACTCCATTTAAATTGCTCCAGTCTGATAATGACTCCTTTACACCTAATCTAATTTTAGAAAAGTCTGTTTTTCTAAAATCTAAAACTTTTGTTTTTGTGTTGTGTGACTGGGTCACTGTTCTTATATTAAACCACACTGTCTGGTGATCACTAGATCCTAAACTTTCACCTACAGTAATATCTGATAACAAATCTCCATTTGTGAACACTAAGTCTAGTATGGTCTGCTTTTGAGTTGGCTCCTCCACTACTTGTTTTAGAGATAATCCCAGTAGGGAGTTTAGGATATGCGTACTAAACACAGCAGATTTTCCACCTGGCACCAGAATTACCCTGGGTTGGTATTAGCAAGTACAAAGCTATCATGGAGTGCCCAGAAATGAGGTGTGTGTGATGGTTATAGATATATTGGTACAGGCTGGCTGAAAAAATAGAAATATGCCTATCACAGGTCCGTAGAGAGAGTGTATGTAGACAGGCAGTGGAAATGGCATACATGATAACACCGCTACTGCCAATGAGCAAGCCTCAGTGTGGTGTTCATTATCTGGTCTCCTGCTAATGGGAGGATGAAAATCGGACCTGTGGGATAGCTGTAACGCACGGGGTCTGGAATGGTAAAGGACACTGAGCGCCTTATATCAGGACCTACGTTGCAGGGGTGGAGACACAAGACTTGGTGCTGGATAACTGCATTTATCTGGTAGCTTGAGGCTCCAGATTTATTCAGCCACCTACCGGGGCCCTGTGAAACAGCTGCTGTATCCAGATTACATGGCTAAAATTAAATGAAGTAAGAGACAGCTAAGCAGAGCTAAAACAGAAAAGCAACTGCAGAAGAACATAACTGAAATACAGAGTGCAGGGCTACAGGACAAAGGCAAGATATAAGCAAGATATAGCAGAAACCAAACTAAGGATAAACAATGCAAGGCACAGGGTTCAGGAACAAGACTAACACGAAAGATGGTAAAATGGTTTTAGTAAATGGTTTGGTTCCCCTATTGGCCAATTGGATGTTAGCTTGCCAATCACGTCAAGGTACCCCACACATTAGGCAAGTCCCTAACTAAGACATAATAATATCAAAACTATAAATAATAGAATCTAATAGACATACATTGAATTCATACTTAAAAACAGAGGAAATACCTGTAGCCAGCACTAATAAGGACTGAACAGGAACCGGTGGGGTTTGAAGTAAACTAACAAGGCAGAGAGAATTAGAGAAACAGACAGGCAGAAAGGAAAACATGACAGGTTCCATGACAGGGCTACATGGCAGGAATAAGCATAAATAATAAACATGAAAGCAAAGCAAGAAGGATACAGATACAGATACGCCTGGATGAGCCTGCACAATGGTGCATGGTTACAATAGTGGTGCAGAATCCGCAGAGAGGCCGGTATCCTGGTTTCTTCTGCCCTACCAGTCCACCAGTGGTAGTGTCACAGTTGCACCCCATTTCCCAATACAGGCTGTAAGCAAAGCAATGCAAAGGCAACGTTTGTAATTAGCTGCAGGTATAATTAGGGTAGGGCTCGGGCAACGAGGCAGCTGACACAACAGGAGGAGAATGGAAACACTAGAACAGCGCCCACTAGAGGCTGAAGGGGAAACAGCCACAAAACCTGAATACAAATATACAGGAGCCAGGGAAATGGGGTAGAACTGTGACAGGTACATTGTGACCTCACACTGCCTCACATAGCTCTGTCCCTTGAAGTCACTGTCCCTTCCCTGTCCTTGGACACACAGAAAAATAGCTGGCAAGTATGTTAGCAGGCAAAAAAAGAATTAGACCCTTGCTTTGCTGAATGAACTCAGAATAAGAAGAAAAGATTAACTGAATTTCAGTCATAAAAGAGAGGATCATTTCTAGCTCTGCCTTTCTTGCTTGTTGAGCTGTCTCTCATCTACAAATTTACCACATCTAAAACATGCTTATTCATCACTTGATTGCACAATTTCAAACTAATCCGGAAAAAAAAAAAGAGTTGACAGAAGGTATAAAAGTAAACAAACCAACAAACAAAAAAACCAACAATAAAATCAAACAAACAGCTAACAATATTCCTTTTAGCAGCTGTGTAACTTCTGCCAGAGAGCAGTAATTCATATGAAAGCATATAAACACAGTACAAATGCATTTCTGCATGCTGGCTGTGATGGCAGATAGACAGATGGACTGAAGCCATTTGGAGCACGTTTGCTGTCACCAGTGGTACTAGATTTATTTTTGCATATTTTATATTTTACATTAACACACTGAGGGACAGTGATTTCTGATCTCCCATACATCGACTGTCCCCTTAAAAAGCCATGCTTTTTCCTCCGTAGACCTAATGTCGGCCACAAGCCAACGTTTTACTGGCCAACTAGTAAAATACTTACATTGTAATAGAATAATCCTGCATATATAATATGGAGTCCTTAGACGCCACTAGCGCTTTTGGTACTTTCCACTATACAGATTCCTCCACTTTCCATAACGTGATGATGTCATCACGCTACATAAGAGTAGACTTTACCTTTTTTATATTATATACTAGTCCTCCTAACTCCGGGGTGGATTGCTCCTCTCTCCGAGCCCCTTTTGTGTGGATGTCTGAGTTTATTTTACATGTGTACTAATCAGCATGAGAGACTTATGATCATGCAAGGGTCTCTCCTACTGCACTGCTAATAACTGGAGTTACAAATGTTACACCATAAGGTCCTTTCTGTTTTTTATTCTTTTCCCTTTGAGCAATCATCTTACTGTAATAAATCATATTTTATATCACGACATAAAGAATCTTCCAACTTTCTGTTTCAGGAAACTCTCCTTTATAGCCCACCTGGTACAGATTCCTTTTTATTCTTGTTTAGACTGTGTATATTTGACTGTATGTAGACATGTTAAAGCTTGTACATAGCAAACAAGCCAGGGCAGATACAAATCTAACAAGACAAGCCCCCCCAAAAAACATGACACTCCTGGTTGTGTTGGCAACTATGGAAGACATCCCTGTGTGATTTGATGCAAGCATTCTGCATAAATCACATTTTTAATATTTGACTCAAGCCCTCCCCAGTGATTACTCTGCATGTTTACTGCAGGTGCGGCAGCACTGATTATATAGACACTGAGGATATAAAGTTTGTTTCATATAGTCACTTCCTGTGCTCTTCAAATTGAGTCTATTGAGTGGACTCTGAGTGACCTTGCTCTTGTACACAGTAGGATCTCTTAGCAGTGCAACACATTGTCTGATACATCACTAGAGAGACAGGATAGTTTATTCATTTGAATGGCATTATTCTCATTGGTTCCTGCAGCAAAAAAAAAGAAAAGAAAAGGAAATTACTTTTACTCATCTAGTGTCCTTGTTTCTTGCAAACTGCTATAACTTCACAATTTCTTCTAGCTGTAAGAATTTTATATTTTAAGCAATGCAAAATGTAAGACATGCATTTTAAAGTACTTTAAAAGCACATTAATATGCATTAACATTTGGAAGATGCATTTTGGGCAACAGACAGTCCATTTAAGCCAGATTATACAAGTAAAAATATAGCCTGAAATTCCATGTTCGAGCAGCATTTCACTGAAAGAAGAGAGGAAAGGGTGGATTTTACTCTGTGTACCAACAGATGGATAATGCTCTCAAGTACATGACTGTGCGATGTTAAGAAAGAGTTACTTTTGGTGTCATGCAGCAGATGGCAGTGTTGTAGTTTAGAAACCAGCCGCATTGCTCCCCATGCTCTTGTTGGTCATGAGCACAAATTTGAGCAAACTGAAGAGTTATCCGCACTTCAAAACCACTTGTCTAAGAGTGACTAATCTTCCCATACACAGGCCAAAAGGCAACACAAACAGGAAACAGTCCTTTAAATGGTAAACACAACAATTGTTATCAAATACAACAACAGATTAATTCTAATGAGGGCAATTTGGGCAAAATTTCTTGAACATACTAGTCTGAAGTCATGCAACTAGAACTCAACCCATGTTGTTGGATGCCCCCAACATTTATATCTCAGTTGGGACAGGGCTCAGATGGGGGCATGTCAGTAGGGTCATGGGCAGTAGTAATTAGTCCCAAAAAAGTCATGAAAATAAAATGCTGAAAAATGGGCACTCTCAGATACTGAGAATATAACAATATTTATTGTGTGATCATTACAGACTTCGATGTTTCAGCCCACATATGGGCTTTCGTCTGGCCAGCAATATTCTGGGTCTCTTGTGTTTTCAGCCCAGATGAAGACCCCACATAAGGCTTGGGTCTGCAATGAGCACACCATGATCACACTATAAATATTGTTCTTTTTGTCAGTGTTTAAGAATGCCCATTTTTCCTTATTTTCATTGGTGTAAGATTAAGCAAACGTGTGAGGAGTACCCTTTCTGTCTGTCCCCAATATGCCGGTGATGGAATGAAGACACTGTGCACTTGATTATTTGAAGAAAGATTGGCTGTCACATTTCCCTGCTCTGTTTACTGTAAGAAGGTCGCTGAAAGGCATACAACATCTGATGGTAAATGAGTGAAGTGCACAGATAATTTAGACATGGTAATTTGTTGTAATTGATTTTTATCCATTTAACCTTTACATGGATACTTATTAATTACATACATGTTGGGATTTGATAACACAGTTGATTTTCACACTTTGCTGAACATTTTCCCTTGGATGAACCTAAAGTAGATACTAATTACCTCCCTGAGCATCCAACTCGGTAATCAGCCAGTGTAACCTATCGTTATACAAGTATTATGCCTTCATTTCAACCTTCCTGCAACAAATGCAAAATGGAGGCCCATCCTTTCACCCCATAATTCATTACGTTTTTGTTCATAAATTTTACCTGTAATCCTTCCCTTATCAGTAGTAAAAGAGCAGTGCCAAAATGTAAATATCAAACAAAATATTGACCATATTTTGCGGACTTATTAAGGTTTTGTATAGACGGTATCGCTGATATAGAAAGGAAGAAAGCCAAGTACAGGTCACTGACCTCCTCCCGCGTCTGCTTGTGGGCATGGCATATGCAGGTCCGCTGTCCGAAAGACAGGTTCACTGAATTCCATTACCAAAGTCGTGCTTGTATGATTGACAATCTCAAGGACCAAACTCCCCCCCCCCCTTGCAGGTCACATATATGTCAACGGTTTTGTTACTCAGGAAGCAGTGAGGCGATTCTTAGGGAACAAACGAATCGTCGTTTTCTTCTTATTTTAAAGATCTATTATTAGCGGTGATACTGCGCAGGCTCTTTAATTTACAAATTCTGTAAGTGATAAAGGATTGGGACATATAGGAAGCTTTGCCGACTGTCAGCCTCGAATTGTGCAAAGAAATCTATACATAAAATAAATGACAGTGAATTGGAAACATTATCTTACTCCGTCTCAGATAATCGGAGATGTTTGCCATCAGAATCTATGCTTTTGTTGCCTCCGGCAGGCTTGTATTGCATATTCCAATGAATAAGAAGAAACCTTGAGCATTTCATATAATTATGCTTTTAACTTGCATAGGTTTTTATCTTGTTTGTACTGTATTTTTGTTCTCGCAATTCTGTGTTTAGCAAAGTTTGATCGCGTGAAGGAGAGCACTGCTGTTTTTTTTTAATTGAGACTTTATAAAACAAATAGACAATTAAGACAGGAAAACAAAGAACAGCAGTGAGTGTGATGAGATGATCTTCATCCATACAAGACACAAAGATTTATAGAAAAGTAAAACACAGAGGTTTTCAATCCATGATTGTGAATATCCAGCATACTATGCTGGGCTCGTCCAGGCTGATTATTCTGTATCCAGTCTCTCTCTGTGTTTCCTTGCTTGCTTTAGTCCCCTTATACTTGTTCCTATAATATTATGCTTTATGCTTGCTTTTGCCCTATGCTGGTTTTGCCATGTTTCTTCCTCTGATCCATTCCTGGTTTTCATTTTACCTTATTTCTATGCCCCACCTGTTTGTGCTGTTTTAGTAACCAGTTTGTGCAGTCTTATGTATGTTCTGTAGTTCTGTTTAGTGTAGGTATTATTTATTATATTGTCAGGGATAGTGCTAGGACTTGTGGGGTACCTTGATGTGGTTGACAAGCATATCATCTCATGGCCATTTGGTGTAACTAAACCCTCACTTTTTACCATCTTATAGTCCTAGGCTAGTTTTGTGTTTATTTGTGTTAGGTCACCTTCAAGTAGACAGAGAATATTTACAGGTCCTAAGAAGTGTTTAGAGACCCCAGGTGTTTCTCCTAGTTTGGTGCTTTTTCTATATGTTTGTATGTTTCCTTACCTTCTTTCCCTGCAGCACTGGAGAATTCCAGCTGCTCTGTCCTCTCCCCATATCACTGTTCTAGTTTTCCTTTTGAAGCATCTGGTGATTCCAGCTCTAAATCAATGTGGGGTATCAAGTCATTTTCACTGGAACTATTTACAGTACAAAAACAGTGAGAAGCCACTGATGTGAGGATGCACTAGAATTGATACTCCAATAGAGTTGGGCTTGTGAGATCATATGTTAAATAAAGGAGTCTGGATGTTTCTTGGTCTCTTTATATTACATTATAATTGCAATAAAATAATCAACTTGCTGTGCAGTTTATACAACTGAACATTAATTAATTACATGTTAATGAAAGAAACCCTAATATTATTACCCAGATGCAAGGGCATTGCTAGGTCTCCAAATGATCTGGGGCTAGAGCCCAGATGAGCTCTGTCACACACACTCTTTCTCTCACACATACACACACACACTCTGTCTCTCTCTCGCACATACACACACACTTTCTCTCACACACACACTGCGTTTCTCACACACACTGCATCTCTCTCACATACACACTGCATCTGTCACACACATACACAGTGCATCTCTCTCACACACACACTCTCTCTTTCTCACACACACAGCCTCTCTCTCTCTTTCTCACACACACAGTCTCTCTCTCTTTCTCACAGACAAACCATCTCTCTCTCTTTCTCACACACCTAAACACCTAGACACCCTGACACACACACTTACACACATTAAGGTATCCACACACAGTCACACTTACACACATTTCTTCTCTTTTTTTTTTTAAGCAAAAAAAACAACCTTATACTGTCTGTCCACCTCTCTGCTAAGTTACCTTTATTTGCAGGGAGGAGGACGTTTCCAACCACTGCCATTCAGTTTCTTTTACCAGATGTCACCTGACATCCGGTGCGCAGCCAATCTCACAGCGCGATGGGGGCAGAGCTTGTACACTGCATTCTGTGCACAGTATGTCCAGGAGGTGCGGTCACCACAGGCAATCGTCTGTGCGCTGCACCTTGAGGAGAAGGTGCTAGGGAGAGAGCTCCCTATAGCAGAGCCTCTCCTCAAGATAGGCCCTCAAGGAGGAAAGCTCAGCTGGGGAGATTTTTTTTTACAATGATAGCCCTGAAGTCTTGGCCTAAAGTATACTTTAGCCCCGTAGTCTCCATTCAGGGCTATGCACCGGGGATTCGTGGCTTCAGCCCCAGTAGCCCACCCTTAGCGACGCCACTGCCCAGATGGTTTCTAATACCAGGTGGAATAGTGTGTTTAAATTCCTGCTTTCCCAAGAAAATCTGCTCTATATTTTTGTAACATGAGTACTATAGCTTGGAAAGGGTTAAAGGGACACCTTCCCCAAAATGTGGGTTCAGGGCATATAGGGAATATATCTCAATACACAGAGCCAGCCCTACAATGGTTCAGGCTGGGATCATTGCCCCAGGTAGCACTTTAAGGAGGGTGGCAAATTGCCACCGACCAGTTTTTTAAATCTAATTTTTACCCTAGCGTGTGGTCCCCTAGTGATTACCGCATGCCATCTAAATCTCCTGTAAATGCAGCACAGGTGTCACATGACTTCTCTGTGCTCAAACAGGTGATGAGTGGTGTAGGGAGCACAGTGTCAGGGCTGAGCTCCCTGCGTGTCCAAGCGTCGGGGGATCATGTGACTACCCGATGTTCAGACGGTACAGAGGTGCATGGGGAACGCACAAAAAGAGCTTGTGCTGGAGGTGAGTCATGAGTACAAATCTGGGTGCTGGGGTTGAGTCCTAGACGCAAATCTGGGTGATGGTGCAGGTCCTGAGTAAAAATCTGGGTGCTGGGGTAAGTCCTGTGAGTACAGTCTGGGTGTTGGGGTAAGTCCTGAGTGCAATGTGGGGGCAGAGGAAAGAAAGAAAATAAGGAATACATGTTTGTGATTGGTAAGCTGAGAAGGGGAGGGGTATATTTTTTTGTGGGGCCGGGGGCATCATTTCATCCTTTTAGCATCTCATAGCATTCTACTTCCTAGCTGGTCACAGAAACGTAACATTATTAGCACGAATGCTTAAAGCACTGCTTAGTAGCGATGTGTAATTGGTTATAAAAAAAATACAGATCAGAGGAACTTTGTTTTTTTTTTATTTGTTTTTTTTTTCAACTGCTACTTGTTTATTTCATAAATTTTAGATGAAGAATCAAAGTACATGATTGTGAATATCCAGCATACTATGCTAGGCTCGTCCAGGCTGATTATTCTGTATCCAGTCTCTCTCTGTGTTTCCTTGCTTGCTTTAGTCCCCTTATACTTGTTCCTATAATATTATGCTTTATGCTTGCTTTTGCCCTATGCTGGTTTTGCCATGTTTCTTCCTCTGATCCATTCCTGGTTTTCATTTTACCTTATTTCTATGCCCCACCTGTTTGTGCTGTTTTAGTAACCAGTTTGTGCAGTCTTATGTATGTTCTGTGGTTCTGTTTAGTGTAGGTATTATTTATTATATTGTCAGGGATAGTGCTAGGACTTGTGGGGTACCTTGATGTGGTTGACAAGCATATCATCTCATGGCCATTTGGTGTAACTAAACCCTCACTTTTTACCATCTTATAGTCCTAGGCTAGTTTTGTGTTTATTTGTGTTAGGTCACCTTCAAGTAGACAGAGAATATTTACAGGTCCTAAGAAGTGTTTAGAGACCCCAGGTGTTTCTCCTAGTTTGGTGCTTTTTCTATATGTTTGTATGTTTCCTTACCTTCTTTCCCTGCAGCACTGGAGAATTCCAGCTGCTCTGTCCTCTCCCCATATCACTGTTCTAGTTTTCCTTTTGAAGCATCTGGTGATTCCAGCTCTAAATCAATGTGGGGTATCAAGTCATTTTCACTGGAACTATTTACAGTACAAAAACAGTGAGAAGCCACTGATGTGAGGATGCACTAGAATTGATACTCCAATAGAGTTGGGCTTGTGAGATCATATGTTAAATAAAGGAGTCTGGATGTTTCTTGGTCTCTTTATATTACATTATAATTGCAATAAAATAATCAACTTGCTGTGCAGTTTATACAACTGAACATTAATTAATTACATGTTAATGAAAGAAACCCTAATATTATTACCCAGATGCAAGGGCATTGCTAGGTCTCCAAATGATCTGGGGCTAGAGCCCAGATGAGCTCTGTCACACACACTCTTTCTCTCACACATACACACACACACTCTGTCTCTCTCTCGCACATACACACACACTTTCTCTCACACACACACTGCGTTTCTCACACACACTGCATCTCTCTCACATACACACTGCATCTGTCACACACATACACAGTGCATCTCTCTCACACACACACTCTCTCTTTCTCACACACACAGCCTCTCTCTCTCTTTCTCACACACACAGTCTCTCTCTCTTTCTCACAGACAAACCATCTCTCTCTCTTTCTCACACACCTAAACACCTAGACACCCTGACACACACACTTACACACATTAAGGTATCCACACACAGTCACACTTACACACATTTCTTCTCTTTTTTTTTTAAGCAAAAAAAACAACCTTATACTGTCTGTCCACCTCTCTGCTAAGTTACCTTTATTTGCAGGGAGGAGGACGTTTCCAACCACTGCCATTCAGTTTCTTTTACCAGATGTCACCTGACATCCGGTGCGCAGCCAATCTCACAGCGCGATGGGGGCAGAGCTTGTACACTGCATTCTGTGCACAGTATGTCCAGGAGGTGCGGTCACCACAGGCAATCGTCTGTGCGCTGCACCTTGAGGAGAAGGTGCTAGGGAGAGAGCTCCCTATAGCAGAGCCTCTCCTCAAGATAGGCCCTCAAGGAGGAAAGCTCAGCTGGGGAGATTTTTTTTTACAATGATAGCCCTGAAGTCTTGGCCTAAAGTATACTTTAGCCCCGTAGTCTCCATTCAGGGCTATGCACCGGGGATTCGTGGCTTCAGCCCCAGTAGCCCACCCTTAGCGACGCCACTGCCCAGATGGTTTCTAATACCAGGTGGAATAGTGTGTTTAAATTCCTGCTTTCCCAAGAAAATCTGCTCTATATTTTTGTAACATGAGTACTATAGCTTGGAAAGGGTTAAAGGGACACCTTCCCCAAAATGTGGGTTCAGGGCATATAGGGAATATATCTCAATACACAGAGCCAGCCCTACAATGGTTCAGGCTGGGATCATTGCCCCAGGTAGCACTTTAAGGAGGGTGGCAAATTGCCACCGACCAGTTTTTTAAATCTAATTTTTACCCTAGCGTGTGGTCCCCTAGTGATTACCGCATGCCATCTAAATCTCCTGTAAATGCAGCACAGGTGTCACATGACTTCTCTGTGCTCAAACAGGTGATGAGTGGTGTAGGGAGCACAGTGTCAGGGCTGAGCTCCCTGCGTGTCCAAGCGTCGGGGGATCATGTGACTACCCGATGTTCAGACGGTACAGAGGTGCATGGGGAACGCACAAAAAGAGCTTGTGCTGGAGGTGAGTCATGAGTACAAATCTGGGTGCTGGGGTTGAGTCCTAGACGCAAATCTGGGTGATGGTGCAGGTCCTGAGTAAAAATCTGGGTGCTGGGGTAAGTCCTGTGAGTACAGTCTGGGTGTTGGGGTAAGTCCTGAGTGCAATGTGGGGGCAGAGGAAAGAAAGAAAATAAGGAATACATGTTTGTGATTGGTAAGCTGAGAAGGGGAGGGGTATATTTTTTTGTGGGGCCGGGGGCATCATTTCATCCTTTTAGCATCTCATAGCATTCTACTTCCTAGCTGGTCACAGAAACGTAACATTATTAGCACGAATGCTTAAAGCACTGCTTAGTAGCGATGTGTAATTGGTTATAAAAAAAATACAGATCAGAGGAACTTTGTTTTTTTTTTATTTGTTTTTTTTTTCAACTGCTACTTGTTTATTTCATAAATTTTAGATGAAGAATCAAAGTACAAAAAAATAAACATTTCTTTTTCGTTGAATGTTTTTTTATAGGCATCTCAATTTGTTTCATACAAGACAGGCTTGAAATCGTTGGACTGTAGAATAAATACGGCAGAAGATCATAAATCCGCTTTAT
This sequence comes from Pelodytes ibericus, assembly GCA_036172795.1. Taxonomy (NCBI): domain Eukaryota; kingdom Metazoa; phylum Chordata; class Amphibia; order Anura; family Pelodytidae; genus Pelodytes; species Pelodytes ibericus. The sequence continues at coordinate 2,002,061 of CM069868.1, forward strand.
GGTTTTGTAGGACAAGAAAAAACCCCAGCAAAGTAACGGAAAAGTTCAGCTAATTTTATTGATCTAGCTCAGAAAATCCAATGATAAATTCTGCTTTATGTTCATTATGACTTTTTGGGCAACTGGCTTTTACTTTCCCATAGAGTCTCGAAAGACAACATAAATTTCCTTGCCCTTGTCTGCTTTTATTTAGAAGTTATTTTTAATGTTTATTTATCATTGGAAAGCATAAAAATACAAATTAAAATTGGGACACCATAAAAGCACAAATGGTGCACAAGACACACGATGCTGTATTGATATTTTTCAAAATGAATATTATAATATTATGTTTGCTCCAGCAGCCAAACTGCATAGAACGCACAGAACATGAGCAAGCACCCAGATTGTGCACACAGGACATGTCCCAGCACCCAGATTGTGTACACAGGACATGTCCCAGCACCCAGATTGTGCACACAGGACATGTCTCAGCACCCAGATTGTGCACACAGGACATGTCCCAGCACCCAGATTGTGCACACAGGACATGTCCCAGCACCCAGATTGTGCACACAGGACATGTCCCAGCACCCAGATTGTGCACACAGGACATGTCCCAGCACATACATTTCACACACAGAACATACCCCAGAATGTGCACACAGGACATGTACCAGCACCCATATTGCACACCCAGGACATGCCCCAGCACCCAGATTGCACACACGGGACATGCCCCAGCACCCATATTGTACACGCAGGGTATGCGACAGCCAGGGCCGCCACCAGGAATTTCAGGGACCCTTACTGAGCAAATTTTCTGGGCCCCCTACTACCCCCCCCCCCCCGACAATATCTCCCACTCGCCCCACCTACCCTTACAAGCATGTTATACCAGTCTACTTTAATATGGAGGGTGGTTGGGAGCAGTTGGTCAATATGTCAGTAATATTTTGCCTCTCAATAAGTCAGTATTTTGCCCTCAATATGCCATTATTTTGCCATTTAATATGCCACGATTTTGCCCCTCAATGTGCCATTCTTTTCCCATTTAATATGCCAGTATTTTTCTCCTCAATATGCCATTTAATATGCCAGTATTTTGCCCCTCAACATGCCAGGGATTTGCCAATTAATATGCCAGGATTTAGCCATTTAATATGCCAGAATTTAGCCCCTCAATATGCCAATTAATATGCAAAGATTATGCCAATTAATATGCCAGGATTTTGCCAATTAATATGCCAGGGTTATGCCAATTAATAAGCCAAGATTTTGCCAATTAAGAAACCAAGATTTTGCCAATTAATATGCCCGGGTTATACCAATTAATATGCCAGGGTTATGCCAATTAATATGCCAGGATTTTGCCAATTAATAAGCCAGGGTTATGCCAATTAATATGCCAGGGTTATTTCAATTAATATACCAGGGTTATGTCAACTAATATGTCAGGATTATGCCAATTAATAAGCCAGGATTATGCCAATTAATATACCAGGGTTATGTCAACTAATATGTCAGGATTATGCCAATTAATAAGCCAGGATTATGCCAATTAATATGCCAGGGTTATGCCGATTGATATGCCAGGATTTTGTCACTCAATATGCCAGGATAATGCCAATTAATATGCCAGGAATTTTCCAATTAATATGCCAGAATTTTGCACCTCAATATGCTCGTTATATACCACCCTCCCCCCTTCTCCAGTACTTACCTCCTTGCTGCTCTGCCGGTCGGCGGCTGTGAGAGAAGCGTTGTGCGCTCCCCTCCAGCAGCGCGGATTCAATAAAGTTTGTTAAAAAAAAAAATGGGACTAGAGTAACTCCGGTTGCATTTTTTGTTTTTAACAAACTTCATTGAAGCCGCGCGGCTGGAGGGGAGCGCACAACGCTTCCCTCACCGCCGCTGAACGGCTTTTAATGGAGATTTTTTTTTTTTACTTGGCGTGACCCGGGCCTGCCGGGCCCCCTGGACCTGCCGGGCCCGGGACGCCAGTATCGCCCGTCACCCCCTGATAGCGGGCCTGGCGACAGCACCCAGATTGAACACACAGGATTTGCCCCAGCACCCAGATTGCACACAGGACTTGCCCCAGCACCCAGATTGCACACACAGGATTTGTGCCAGCACCCAGATTGCATACAATTGACATGCCCTAGCTGGGAGTGTGTGAGGCAACATGAGAAGATGTCTGTGAACCTGAGCACATAAAGCTGCCTCCTCCTCCTCCCCGCACAGAAAGCAAGCTGCCTGTAGCCGAGATAAATGTATACATGCAGCAGAAAAAGAACAGATGCAATCTCTCCATTTCAGAACCGCTAATGAAGACTGCTGGAATATTTTGTTTATGAAAAACACTACCTTATGCCTTCTTGTTCCGTTTTATATATATATATATATATATATATTTCAGCAGCTCACCTTCCTTACCTCTTACCTATCATTCTGAAACTGATAGGGCATATCAGAGAACATCAAAGAGTAGAATAAATATTGCAAGTCAAGTTGAAGAGCCACAGAAGTGTCTAGGAGTGTGGTAGGTCCACTTTACAGCTGCAAATAAAATGCTGTCTCTTTCTCTCCACTTCAAGTAAGGGAAATGCCAGATGCCAGATGAGGACACTGGTCCCAAACACAATGCCCATGTGCATTCGTCTTTCCCTCAATGCTATGATCACATCTGATGATTTTATTGCTTTCATTAAAATCGCTACCTTTCTATTTAACTTTTCGAACTCGCAGAATTGCATTTTTCCAACATGTTAAAACATTTTGTTCTGTCTTCGATTCTCTAGAGGTGGTTAGCCATTTTGAATTGTTCATTAAAAACAAAAACAAAAAGAAACGACTCCATAACAATACAATAGAGTTCTAAATATATATATATATATTAACAACGTGGTAAAAAACTATGATTAGATCTATTCCGGGTCTCCTTTCTAACTTTCACAATGCAGTTTTCCTTCCCATCATATCAAGACGAGTTTCAATTAATCTCTCCACGTGGAGACTCGTAGCACTTTATAATTGGGTAGGTTGCCAAACAGAAAGACTGAAATGCGCTGAGAGTCTCGTTAGAATACAGTTGTCAAAGAGGGGCATCTTCTTTTCGCACAATGACTTTCACATAAATCCGACGAGTACTTAATCCTTCCAAAAATCACACAATCTCCAATTCTGCGAACAACGCTGCCTGATAATCACTTATTTATCTTCTAATTGGTAGCGTGTAAATGGAGATAAAATACTCATTCGTTTGACCTTTCAAGATCCCCTAATGGGACTCGGTTGACGGGATTTTCTCTGAACGTTCGTCCATTTGAGTGTTTTTTTTTTTTTTTATAAACTATTAGCATGGTTTCTGTAGCAGTAAGATTCCAGACAACTCAAAGATCCTTGGCGGAAAATACACCATGAGGCAATGGTTCAGAGAACTTTCATCCCGACGAGAGACTTTAGTAAATATAGTATGAAGGATAAGATATCAGGAAAACTCATTCTTAAATGATGTACAGTGTTACCTACTGTGAATGTCTGTTCTCTATATATCTATTTAAAATAAACAGTGTAGAGAAGGTCATTCAAGGAAAATCAGGCCATTCTGCCACCAATGGACCACCAGGAAGGGAGTGCAGAGTGTGGGCCACACTGAATGCCTTTTTAGGTAGGCAATTGTTTTGTCAAAATTGTCATTCCTGCTAAGTGAACCACATTTCTGTGTCCCTGGGCCAATAGTTTCCGAAGTGATGACACCAGTACCTGTGTCTGAGATGGCCGGCAAACCTTAATGCACAAGAAATATGGTCCAAACAGATGGAGTGCCAAACCAATGATGACTATGGCACTCCAGTTGTGTTGGCTGCACTTCCTATGATAGTAGACCATCTTATGACTCACTTCTCTATTACTAATAGATACAATTTATTTTATTTTCATGTAGTTTGGCAACAGATATGCTATGTTATTTGTTTGTAGTATGGGCTGGCTTTGTTTCTCTTTATAAGTTTACTCAAGGCAGTACATTTTTATTATGGGTGTTAGATTCCAAAACCTCCCCTTTTCCCATCTGTTTTTTTCTCCATTTGGGAGATTATAGTCTTACATGTATGGCAGGAGCATGAATCCTCCTTGTTTTATGTCATATAATCCAAAATGTGAATTCCTTCATTCATATCCCATACAATTACTAAAAAAAAGCATCAGTGAGGACCACACAGTCTAATCTTCTTTTGTGTGTTGCATTTTAGTGTTATAAAATGAGTCAGTCTGTCAAGTATAACATGGGAAAGTTTCAATTTTAATATACTACTAACAATATCCATACACTTGACTGCTAAAGGCCTCTGCCATAAACACCTCCAAAAAACATACCCCTCCACTACCCCCAAATGGGAAAGGGCACAGCCACGGCTTTAATAATACCATACAAACAACTTTGCTAGTCTTACGGCAGTGGTCAATCAAACAGCAAGCCTGGTGAGTGCGCAGGTGAACCATCACCCAATGCATGATCGCTGAACAGAATCCTTAAATGTCGGGAATACATTTACTTTTTAAATATAACTGTTCATTTGCTACACAGAAGACCAAAGTAGACATATTGTAAGCAGTATATTGACATAATATTTAAGGCCAAATTAGCTGAGTTGGAAACATTCTCCAATTGAGCTACTTTGGAGAATTTGTCCAACTCAACAACATTGGCCTAAAGTTTGAAATTCCCATCTCAATTCCCTGCCATTCTCTCTTTATTGAGTAGACTCAATACGTTCATCAAATTCTACTTGGATTCAGTAGACGATCAATAACATTCAAACAAAAGAAAATTATATTGGGTACAATGCAGAAGTATAGTATTTAGTCCTGGATTCACAACTGAAATGCTTCTTGCTCAGACTATGCAAAGCAAACAACAACTCCTTAAAGAATAAAACTGCTGCGTAAAACTGCTCAGTGGCCCATGTTTACTCTGTGGGGCTGGGAATGATGAAATGGAGTGAGCGAAGCAAGATAATTAGAAGATCCGCAAGAGGCTTAATTGACCTGAAAATTGTAATGCTCTTCTCTAACCTGACTGCTCGTAAAATACTCTGTTGTACAGTAGGCAGTATAGCATAATAGATGTTGGCTCTTTGGGATTTCCATTTTTTTGTGTTTTTTTTGTTAATGGATTTAGATTTCCAGTTACTGCGGTTGCTTCTTTTTCCTAAATGTATTCAACAGAAAAAGACATGAAATGAAAGGACATTAGTTTTGTATGGAGGTATTTAACCAAGGTCATAAGAGCGTTTTACAAGTTAGTCTTGGGATTTGGAATATTTTCTGTCTTGCACTTCTGTTCGTGAAGGTTAGTTGTGCGAAGAAAATACTCAAACGACTCGAAAACTAATCTGACCTGCCTTAGGCACTTTAAAAAGGTAATCTTAAACAAAAACAATATATCAAAATCTTAAAATAAAAATAACACCAAAATTCTACAAAATATATATTGTCAGTATTCATAAATGAAAGGTATTTTGCAATTTTCTTTACAAAAATGAATGTCTTAAAATTCGTTGAAAATATAAAAACATTTTTAAATGGCCTCTGCTTACGATTTTTATATATTTAGAATTTATACAAATTGGTGAAAATGTTTATTTTTATTTTATTTTTATGGGGCATGTTTAATATTTTTTGAAATGTGTATAGCCAATGTTGCGGTTTCAAAACATTTTTCTATTCATGGTTCGAGGGCTCACGGTTAGTCTATTATTATTGACCCAGCTGTAGTTTTAAAGAGTAGGCTCTTTTTTGTTTAATATTTGGAATCTATTCTTTTACAAGAGATGTAGAAAAAAAAAAAACCTGGAAAATCTCTTCTCAATAGAGAGTTTATTTTAGTAACTCACTATTAGTGGTATCCAGCTGGAGTTTAATATGACTAATGAAACATTAAAGACATGTCTACAAGATATTTATGAAAGTAAATTATTAATTTTATTTCCATTTAACAGTAGATATAAGGGCATTTCTCACCTTGAGTAATGACAGCTTTGGTTGTATTTCTTATTTACAAGCCTAAATATAATAAACCCAGTGTGCTAATGAAGGGCGTCGTGTCTGCTTTTTTTTGTTTGTTTAAGGGTTATATCTTAGAGCTTAGATTTATCAAGTGGACAGGAAATCTATTTTAATCATGTGACTCTATAGGGCTGAACTGTTCAAGTGTCTAAAACATTTATCTTCTTGGAAAATAGATTATAGGTATATAGATTGCGAGGGTCTTTTTTCTCCCATGCTGGAGTTTTCAAAACAGCTGACAAATATTGTATTTATTTATTTTTTTATTTTTTTTAGCAATCAGCTTTTTGGTCTGAAATAAACAGTAGGTGGGACTCACAATCGGTACTAAAATAAAATAAATAGAAAATAATATAATTAATATCACATGTAACAAAGGGCTAATTTGTGAAACACAGGACTATAGATGGAATGTAAAGTTTCCAAATGTTCTTTTTCTTCAAGGACCCACTGCCCACTAACCATCAGATGTATTTGAATGCACCCGATAGAATTATTAATGTGCTGCTTATTAATTCTTTTTCAGTGAAAATGCATATAGATTTCACCCTAGAAGTTTTATTAATTGGTTGCAGTGCAAACTCATTTTGATACTTAAGTTCCAGCTGTTATATTTAAAGAAAGTCTGGGGTTGGCTGCAGAGAATCCAACATTTAGAGTAAGTGACAGTTGGCTACTTTGCTGGTAGAATGATGGTTAGACATCTCAAGGAGGTCTTCTCTGTGGGAAAAATAAAGTTGTGTATTTGTTTGTGTTATATTTTATTGGGGATTTGATTCTGCAATGTTTGTGAGTTTATTTTATTGCTGGATGACTGGAGAAAACTGTATCCACTCCCTGGCACAGGAAGGGTTATTGATTGGGAAAGCCAGCCAGTTTCAAAATTTACAGAGCTTGAAGGGGATGCTTCGCAAGACTGTATCATCTCAACATTTCTTCTACTGTGACTGCAGGAATCAAACATGATTGAAAATAAGTTTAGAAATGCCCCATGTTTTCATTTTTTTTTTTGAACAAGGAAAATAAGTAGATAACAGTGGTTTTCCTAGACATTATTTTCAGAATGACCTATAGTGATTTTGTAGCCCTAACCCCAGCCCTAACCCAATATTTAAAAAAACCGGGGGGTGCTTGTGGGTCATTGGAAAACTGCCCATACTGTAAGTAGTCTCTCCCTGCACAACAACTGCTGTGGGGCAGGGAGAAACTAAAGCTGTGAAAGGTTGTTGTGATCAGATGTGGTGTCGGCATCCTGAAGCACTCAGCCATGCTCTTTTCAGATTTGTCTGCAGGCATACTGTCCAATATCAGAGTGTTTTACCAGTCCTTGGTTGTCAAGAGGTTAAAAGGCAACTTTACACACAAAAAAATAACATATTTAATTTACATTTTAAATAGAAAATGCTCAAAGAATCCAAATAAAGTACTTTACCATAGCATTTGACCCAATATTCCTTATCAATTCTCTGATCGAGCTGAATGGGATGTAGACGGCTCAATAAGGTGCTTTGTTTGTATTCGTTTACTAAAGCATTTCTATTTAAAATGCCTGCATTTGATGCAGTTTTTCAATTAAACATACGTTCATGTTTGCCTTCGGTTGTCCTTTAATTCATTGTAACAAAACACGACTTTCAATATAGCTATTTTTCTGTAAAAGGTATCCATTGAATACTGCTCCATATCTCTAAATATTTCGGTTCCTTTTCTAATTGAAAGGCTTTTTCACTTTTATCACTTTGGAACTTTTCCTAATGCAAAAAAATCTATTAAAGAGCATTGTTCCATCCATTTGTGAAAAATGCATTATGATTAATGGGATTTCGTTTGCAGTCCAATGTATTAAAAAGGCTGAATTCAATTAGCTCGACTTCTAAAATATTTGACACTGTCCATTTTGCAGCAATTAGTGGGAATTAAAGGGTGATCCATTTACAAATGAATCAGAGAAACTGCCATTATTTTTAATTAGATTAACTGGATTTCGAATCAATATCTTTCTTAAACAGTAATATTGCACACCACAGAGCAGCGTACTGATGTAGAGCAGTTAAACTATAGTCAGGAACATGGCAGGTGTATTAAAATATATTAGGGACATATCTTTATAGATTCACGTTGAATTTTAAATACAAAAAAATGAACCTTCCATGTCTCCAGATAGAATATTGCCATTTTGGGTAAAGTTGGTCTAAAAATATAGTCCAGATAATGATTAACTATCAGGCAACTGCTAATGATTCCAAAAGTAGAGGATCAGTTAGGACAAGAGAAAAAATATAGAAACAGATCTCACAACCCGGTAGGACGGAAAAAACTAATAAAGAAAGATAGAGATGAAGTAAAACAGAACAAATGCCTTCGAAGCGACTTCCCGTAAAAACGGTACAGTTCGTTACTACATGTCTGGTATTATGTATGTTATTGTCTGTAGCCTGCACATATAACTGGAACAACGTTATATTAGTAAGGAGTTTTGTCGATACAGAAATGGGATGTCTTTCTATATGTCTTTTGCAAATGAAAGTGAAAATGTTGTACAAGGGGACGAGTTAAGTAATAAAAAAAAAAAAAAGAATATTGCGATTTCATAAAGTATAAAAAGTATAATGGAATGGATATATAGCATTACAATAACATATAGAAATATAGAAACATAGAATGTGTCGGCAGATAAGAACCATTCGGTCCATCCAGTCTGCCCAATTTTTTTTTTGAGTACTTTTATTAGTCCCCCGTTCCCGGTCTTATAGCTAGGATAGCCTTGTGTCTATCCCACGCATGCTTAAAATCTTTGACTGTGTTTACCTCTACCACTTCTACTGGAAGACTATTCCATACATCCACTACCCTCTCAGTAAAGTAATACTTCCTGATATTACATTTAAATCGTTGCCCCTCTAATTTAAGACTATGTCCTCTAGTTGTGGTAGTTTTTCTTCTTTTAAATATACTCTCTTCCTTTACTGTGTTGATTCCCTTTATGTATTTAAATGTTTCTATCATATCCCCCCTGTTACGTCTTTCCTCCAAGCTATACATGTTAAGATGCTTTAACCTTTCCTGGTAAGTTTTATCCTTCAACCCATGAACCAGTTTAGTAGCCCTTCTCTGAACTCTCTCCAAAGTATCAATATCCTTCTGGAGATACGGTCTCCAGTACTGCGTACAATACTCCAAGTGAGGTCTCACCAGTGCTCTGTACAATACTCCAAGTGAGGTCTCCAGTACTGCGTACAATACTCCAAGTGAGGTCTCACCAGTGCTCTGTACAATACTCCAAGTGAGGTCTCCAGTACTGCGTACAATACTCCAAGTGAGGTCTCACCAGTGCTCTGTACAATGGCTTGAGCACTTCCCTCTTCCTACTGCTAATACCTCTCCCTATGCAACCAAGCATTCTGCTAGCATTTCCTGCTGCTCTATTGCATTGCCTACCTACCTTCAAGCCCTCTGAAATTATTACTCCTAAATCCCTTTCCTCAGATGTTGAGGTTAGGACTGTACCAAATAGTCTATATTCTGCTTTTGGGTTTTTACGCCCAAGGTGCATAATCTTGCACTTGTCTATAGTTGCCCGCCTCCTCCCTACTACCTTTCTTGTGAATGGGCACAACATTAGCTAATTTCCAATCTTCTGGAACTACTCCCGTTAACAATGATTGGTTAAATAAATCTGTTAACGGTGTTGCTAGTACACCACTAAGTTCCTTTAATAACTTTGGATGTATCCCATCAGGTCCCATTGACTTATTTGTCTTTACTTTAGACAGCTGAAATAAAACCTCTTCCTCTGTAAACTTACATATGATAATAATAATAACAAAACTTATAAGTCACTAACATGATACAGAATTTCTACTGTGAAGATATTCAAACGCTGGAAAACAATCCCCTTCTAGTCACAAAGTACATTTTAAATATTAAAATTTTCTTGTTGGTAAAATTCTCTTTTGAACTGAGTAGCCTAAGGGCTGTTTCAGGGGTAGCCAACCCTCGGCATTTTGTGGACTACATTTCCCTTGATGCTTTGTCAGCATTTCGGCCGTAAGAGCATTATGGGAGATGTAGTTCACAACATCTGGAGTGCCGAAAGTTGCCTACCTCTGTGCTAAATCATATACATCCTATAACAAGTTCTAAAACTGTATTATTTTTAGGTATACACACATTTTATTAAATAACTTGCCAGCTATAATTCTCCGAGGATGACATTGAGTTGAAAGAAGACAGTATTTGAACATCCTAACAAATGTTAGCTGGGTGAAAAAGATCTATCTAAATGGGAAAAAAGATCCATATTTTAAGGCTTATATAAATATTGAATATATGTCGAAGCAGATATATCAAACAGAATATCATCATCTTAATCGACCTCTAACATGTATTATTTAATTATACCATGGCTTGATATGTTTTCGCTTTTTTTATGTTAAATAATTTATAAAAAGAATAATTAATAAACACGTGATGCTGTTGCTTATACGGTTTGCTAACAAAAAATGCAAATGTTCCCAATTATCAACGATTCACTCAAATTAGAACTACATTTTGTTGGTTAAGCTTTGTAACCGAAAAGCTAACAGAATAATATATACCTCACTGCACCTCACTTTTACTGAATAGCCCTGTACATACTATGCACGCTGGAAGATCACAGATTACTACCAGGTCTGTTCACTGTACAGTTACATTATTGAGATGAAATGTTCTGCTCACAGTAAAACACCTGCACCTCACCTGTACCCCACATTAAGGAAATAGTCTCCAATATCTTTAGTGATTTGATCATTGTCCCACATACATCTCTGGGTATACCATCATCCAAAGACTTACACTTTTAGTTGATAATATCCATTCTCTGCTCCTGTACACAGAAAGATCCGTTTTCCAAAATATATTTCGGATTTTGCCACAAGTTGCAAATTACCCACAGACCTGTCAGCAAGTAAGCGAACAGCAGTGTATTCAGTGTGCAGCCCCCTTAAGCTGTGATATAGCCTTTCCATGCATACTCAGATCTCCCAAGGCTCATAAAGGGTAATACAATGACACGTGTGCAGACCTGACACGCCAACGGCAGGTTCCCAACGATGCCTCACATCACAGCTACAGCACAGTAACAGTGAGTTATTTGCTCTATACAGTAACAGTGAGTTATTTGCTCTATACAGTAACAGGGTTTTATTTGCTCTATACAGTGATTTATTTTCTCTATACAGTAACAGTGATTTATTTGCTCTATACAGTAACAGTGATTTATTTGCTCTATACAGTAACAGGGTTTTATTTTCTCTATACAGTGATTTATTTGCTCTATACAGTAACAGTGATTTATTTGCTCTATACAGTAACAGGGTTTTATTTGCTCTATACAGTGATTTATTTGCTCTATACAGTAACAGTGATTTATTTGCTCTATACAGAAACAGGGTTTTATTTGCTCTATACAGTGATTTATTTGCTCTATACAGTAACAGTGATTTATTTGCTCTATACAGTGATTTATTTGCTCTATACAGTAAAAGTGATTTATTTGCTCTATACAGTAACAGGGATTTATTTGCTCTATACAGTGATTTATTTGCTCTATACAGTAAAAGTGATTTATTTGCTCTATACAGTAAAAGTGATTTATTTGCTCTATACAGTAACAGTGATTTATTTGCTCTATACAGTTATTTATTTGCTCTATACAGTAAAAGTGATTTATTTGCTCTATACAGTAACAGTGATTTATTTGCTCTATACAGTAAAAGTGATTTATTTGCTCTATACAGTAACAGTGATATATTTGCTCTATACAGTATTTACATTGATATCACTGGATTCCTCTTGAAGAAATATTCATCTATTGATAATTATACTAAGGATTCCTTTACAAGTGGAGAAAAAAATAACACTCTATTGGGTCTAGTCACTAAAATGCGACTTTGGGGGTCGACTTTCATGTTGAGACAAAGTCAAATTTGGCCCCCGAGTTTGTCTTAGCCTCAAAAAATAAGAGACGCGATACCAAATACCACATGTTGGAAATAAATACTTATATCCCCATTAAAGAATAAAAATGCTGTGTCATTAGAGAATTCCTCAAATCTGAATCGAAGAATGCTTGTTAATAAAAGTTAATCACACAATCAAACACATACAGTACATGTATACTCAGCATATTATGGACAATTACCGTGAGAATGGTTTATACACTGCTGGTTAATTATCTTGCTAATTATTACAAGCTTGCAAAATCTGTGATTTGTATGTATTGTAAAATCGGGGCCTTTATTGGCTATGCTATGCATTTAATTACAACAACTCTGGGGCATCTTTAATAGAGAAAATAACTATTAATTGATAGAAACACTTTTTAAAACTTTATTTGGAATAAAGAAATAATAATGCACTATATTTTTTCCCAAAAAACAAATGCTGATAGCTATTTATGCCATTTAGTAAGTGGTTTGGATCCCAAATAATTTTCAGGATGACTATCCCTTATCCACAATGCTGGAGGCCAGAAGTATTTTGGATAATGGGTCATTTTCCCCAATAAGATATATTAAAGCCTCTCAGCTCTCATGAAATACAGTGATATCAATGTACACACCGTATAGAGCAAATAGATCCGTGTTACTGTGATGTAGCTGTGATGTGAGGCATCGTTGGGAACCTGCCGTTGTATTACCCTTTGTAGGCGTGGGGGGATCTGAGCATGCATGCAAAGGATATATCACAGCTGAAGGGGGCTATATCTCAGCTTAAGGGGGCTGCATACTGAATACACTGTTGGGCGCCTGCATGCTGATAGGTGGGTGTACAGTAGCTTAATTGGAAAGATACAGGTCTGAGGGTCCTATATGCATGTTTTCAATTCATACTGCCCAAAGGATATACAATGTGCCATCCAATGAATATCAGCACATGTACATCTAATTAGCTATTTGGGCTCTCAGGGTGGGAGATGACACTAAACCCTCACCAACAACTTTTAATAAGACTGAAACCCTCTTTTGTTTGATTAAAAGGGGCTTTGAACTATGCTCCAATGGATAACCATTTAAATACTCCAGCTCCGTGACTGACTGTGTACAGCATCTGACATGCCAATCTCCTACCACCATATTGGCTGCATGCGGTGTGTGTACACAGCTGGTCACCCGCCCATCTCTCTCCACTGGAAAAGAATGCTGCTTCCATCCCCTAGCCTTTACTTAATCAAAGGAATAACCAATGGTGCACAACTAGTGGTAGTTTTACTAATGCAGAAGTGCAATTCAAATATTTTTTAGGGTTTAATCTCTTTAACTCCTCTGATGGGGTCTATACAAAGAGATTCAAAAGCGGATCTTCTTTTGACTTTCCCCTACGTTCATCCCATCCTGTTTATATTTGAGCACACTGCTCTCACAATCGTGTCTTATAATTAAAAAAAAAAATGTATGATCAAAAAGAGATTGTCTGTCAGGCACACTACATGAGCTTGAACATGACGGCTATATTTATAATGACTGGCATCATTTGATTATTACCCTCCGTTCATTAAATGGCCCTATACATGTCTGCTGTATCTGGTACGAGAAAGAATAAAAGTGACATTGTACAGACAGTAGGAATGCCAGGCAGCTTTCATAGAACATCCATACTCCAACATAAAAAGAAAGAAATCTGTGTAAAGTAAAATTACAATGGTATCCTGCCAGGCTTTTCTTCTTGCTATATTATTAAGTTATGTTCCCTTGCTGTGGAACACAATATCATAAAGCAGAGATGTACGTGATAAATCTCTTGTCTAGAAAAAGAAAATCCCATCTTAGTCAGTCTGGCCATATAGTGTGTTAGAAGCTATCAAATGTTCGAGGCCCATGTCCTGTGGAGAGAATAAAAAATAGCATTAAGTCAGTGGTGCTAAATGGAGCTCTGTGTAGATCCGGGAGGATTATAGATTTGGAAAGCTTTGACCTGTAATCACAGTATGCAAAGCAAGAGTGCTGGAATTGATTTACAGGGACTTCATCACTTGATGTTTTCTGTATATATAGAGAATAAAAAAAAAGATTGTGTTAACAGAATTGTGAGCAAATGCACAGATTGACCATTTTAGTGGATTCAAAACCGTGAGTTTGGTGGTCCATGAAGTCTGAATGGTTAGGGGCCACTGGTCTAGATGACGGAATCTCTTTAAAGTTAATACTCAAAAAAAATCAGATTTTTTTTTTAATGTTTACATGTGGGTCAAAGGACAAATTGCCATTAATCTTAACACATATATGCCAGTTTCTCCTTATTCCAATGCCACTTCTGTATTAGAAGCAGTAGTTAAAAAGTGTAGTGGCTCTTTAAATAAATTACTAATGTGGTTTTTCAAAAATTACCATTAAAACAAATTACATTTTTATTTACACCAATAGAAAAATATATTTTATTAATAATTATTATTAATTTATTTAATTGTTTAAATGAGTCAATTGTTTATTTCTTTTACTTTTTAAAGAGCAGTATGTACAAACCTATTACAAAGTTCCATTACAAAGTTACACTACAGATTAAATAAATGTTGCTTTCTGGGCCATCTGAAGTAATTACTGTTTAATCTTTTGCTCCCATTTCAGTCAAAACAAATTTCAGACACAGGATTTGGATGGTGCTAATCCATCCATCTCTACCCTGGTCAGTCAATAAGTAGAGCACTCAAATAATGAAGATGACTATTTGAGATGGCCTTTACTGCCACCAAAAATAATTAGTTCCACAAAATCCGAAACGGTTCTACAATAAATTGTAAGGGGCAGCCTGAGCTCAAAATACAAAATAAATAGACAGATATAAGAATGCATGTATTAGCATCAAAGTTTAAACTGAAATCAATGGATTAACTCATTTATGAAATAATTTGCAATATATACCTTCGAAACGGATCTACTGCAGAGTTCTTCATGATCTGTAATGATGGACGTGTATCTATTTGAAATACGCATCCCTAAACTCTTCTTCACAGAGAAAGGGGTCCCGTAGAGGTGAAAGGAAATAATGCAGTGTAACAATGTAATCGCTGCTCTGGTAGCACAATATTATTCATGTCTGTTCCATGTAAAACATTACTTTTTGTAGAAGAAAGCTTCGTCCCAGTAGGGTTTTAAATGGTGAAGTGTTTCAGGAACACCAAGGAACGTTGAACATCACCCAATGAGTTTTGTCTGCAAAGTCATAGATATAATGGCTTGATACATTGGGTGGAACTACTGATGGAGTTGGCAGTACAATTCATTGAGGGGGCCACAGGTGAGGGAGCCATGACCTGAGCCTCAATAAGGCATATGTCAGATTTGAAGTAATATTCGGCTTATGAGACCCTTAACAACATTCAGAAGACGCAGAGTAATCCAACCGCTGGATCACCAGGAAAACAGCTCTACAGACCCTCACATCTAGGCAAGATGGTAAGGTGAAAATGGTAACCCCTGCCATGTTACCATTAACTTTGCCATAATGCTCAGCCACCTTATGGCTGGCTGAGCATCATGGGATGTGTAGTCATGCTTAATGCAGTAATGAATAAACACTGAAATCAAGTCATGTGGACTGCACTTCCTATGATGCTTAACCTGTGTCTAGGATTGGCTGACACTTCTGGGAGATAGTCCACATAGTGCAAGCATTACCCATTAGTGTTATAGAAACTCCAGCAGTGTGGACTACACTTCCAATGATGCTCAGCATGATGGATAATGTCGTTTTACATAACTGAGTTGCCAAAAGCTTAGAGGAGGTCTCACAAAACTTTCAGAAACCCCACAGTATTGTTTCACCAGTGTCTGTTTACCGGGAACGGGGGACTAATAAAAGTACTCAAAAAAAAAAAAAATTGGGCAGACTAGATGGACCGAATGGTTCTTATCTGCCGACACATTCTATGTTTCTATGTTTCTATGTCTGCATTGAGTCTCTGCGGCAAGTGTTCGGGACTCACTGAGTGTATGTCAAGTCATGTGCGACGTAACTATTCATGTCTGAGCAATAAAGGGGGGGATGAATGCATGTATACACATATTTCAAATACAATGCCCCCTTTACTATTTACATGATCCTATTATTAAAATCCGTTTGGATGGGTTACAAGCTAAAAGCCAAAACAAATATCCAGGATCCTAATAAAATGCCTGCAATGTGTAAACACAAGCTTTGCATGGAAGTTCAGCTTGATTACAAGGAACATTACTTATGTATCCTAGGGGGGAATTGTATTGCTTTCCGCTGCTGACAGTCAAGTCATGTTCTAAAATCAAATAAAACACTGCTCATTAATTGCAATTCTGCACTGAATTCCTATCTCCCCTAAATTCTCTGCAAAAAACCAACACTTTGTGGGGTGTTTTAAAGCTCTGGTGGGGTTTTTTTTTGTAGCATAGGAGATAAAATGTGATCATTTTAAAGCAGGTTTGACACCTTTGAGCTGTTTGAATAATTGTGTCATTACACTTACCTTGAGAAGCTGGCGTTTTACAATTAACGACAGAAGTAATGAGAATACTAAAAGGCTTGTATCTACTTTTTTAGAAATAGCGTATTTTTTTTTTACTCAATTACTTGTAATATAATTTGGCCTTTTCCAACAGCGGGAGAGAATCCAGAATGTGTCTAGAATGTGGTCTGGTAATTGTTTAAGGAACACTCTGTTCAATTTCTGTTTTGTACATTTGATTCTATTAAAAAATAGAAACTCTGGGGCAAAGTCTAGAACTGTAACAAATCAGCAAGAACGTTCCATTGGTGTCCATGGTGTCCTGTCGAACTTTGGCCCAGAAGTGATCTTTATAAATAACTCCCGTTGTAGCTTGCATTAATTAATCCACTTTTTGAATGATCAATAATATGATCCAAGAGAAAAACAAGAGCAATATTCTTACCACAATTACATCCCCAAAGAGGAGATTACCCCTTAGAAAGGCTAAGTAGCAGAGTTGTGCTCTGCAAATAGGGTGACAACCCAAGAACATATACAAAAATTCTTCAATGATAGATAACTATTGATTACTTTGTGTAATAAATCAAATGTTTGTTTGCTACTGGTTAAAGCACAGATTCTGGAATTTATCGAACATAACTGAACATTTCAGTCTATTGCTTACACTATAAACCATCCAGTCGATGCAGTGTTGTCAGGATGCCAAAAGATTTCACATTATGTGTTGCATATTCACATGCAAATATACATTAACGCAATAGAGGAACAATAACGACTATATGTCCCAGGATTCCCTTTGCTCTTCACTTCTTTGCCCAATTTAACCGTTTCTATGTTAGGTGTAGTGTTGAATACCATGCTATGATTTCCTGTACCAATCAATTTGAGACCACACCCAGGCATGGGGTAAAAAAGGCCACAGACAAAATTTTATTTAACACCAGTCATCATGTCACAATGCTCCCAAAACCTGAAAGACGTTGGCTTGGGTGCTGTGCTGCATTACTGAGGGAGGGAAAAAACAAACATCCCCTGTGGTGTACCAGCACCTTTCATTTTTGTTATATACACATGGGCAGCATTGGCGGCTGACGCTGACACAACCTGCAAGTCGTTTAGGACAGTTGATCGTGTCCATTTCGACAGTTGGGCTCTGATCTGTCAGAGGTGAATGGCAATGCGGCGGTCTAAGCGCTGACCCTAACCCTAACTCCTAATACTCATCTCGCAAACGGTCGCTGTGAACTGGCCGCGATAAACCCTCCCATCCCCACATGGAAGTATGAATGTGACACAAACTCCCAACTTTGATCAACCTTGGTCTTCTCACAGTTCATCAGCATACAGCAAATAAACAGTATCCAGTGATACGAGACTCTGCTCCGGGATTATGGCAAACCTTCTCTCACTACTCCAAATAGTCATGGATAGCTGCCAATTATTTTTACATAAACAGACCCAAATGTCTGCTTAGTGCTACCCAGATCCGTTTGCGCTAAGCTGTCATTCCCATACACATATCTTTGGTTCCCCGGGGAAGGGGGGTACCACCTACCGACTGATACTATAGAAACTACACTGAACTATCTCAGGCACAATCCTTTTTACAATTTCTGCAATAACAGTGACTCAGGTCAGCCGTAACAGAGGGAGGCATTGTTTAAACAGGGATGAAAACCCTTCCGACACTAGAAAGCGGTCTACTGAACAGTAAACCTTTACTGGTAAAAGACGAAAGCGGAAAGATCCGTCCATCGCCCCTTCTCCATTGTTCTTCTCATCAGAATTCTCGGCTACACAGAATTCTCCGTGGCCGTTTGGAAATTGTGCCGCAGTTGACGTATTTGTGTAGTGCTGAGCTGTAAGCCTTTTAAAACATCACAGCTAGGAACTTCAAGCTATAGCAAGCTGGTAACTGAAACGGTAAAGCTCTCACTCTGCAAGTTTTTATGTTCCTATTTTCCTGCAGCATGGGTTTTTGTAGCCACCACGGGCTCATTTATGACTGCACAAAACATCAGCGTGGAAAAAACATTGTGCCAATAAAACTTCTTTAAAAACATTAAACATGTCCTGCTCGGTTTTATTTACTCAAACTTAAATTACAGAAAGGAAGTAAATATCTAAAGTTCTAGTAACAAAAGCAGTTAAAAAAAAAATTGAAAGTTATTTTTCAGATCATTTTTCATTTAACCTTGTCGAATTTCATTCTAACGTTTTAACTCCAAACAGACTGTAGGATTTGGTTCACAACAGGTTAAAAAAAAAAAAAAACCCCATCAAAGTCTGTTCTGGGAATTGTGAAAAGGTGCCATAAAACCCCCGTGCAAAAATGAGTCGCTCTCTGTGTGTACGTCAATGTATGGAGCAAGGAGCGCCAAAAACTTGTGCGGATGAAACCAAATGCGGAGTAATTTTCATCATTCTACCAAAAATGTTCCATGAATTGTCCAAAACATTTGGGGCGGCTTATGTATAAAGAAAATGCACAAATTAGCACAAGAAATAAAAATCTCCTCCAACATTAAAATAATATAATAATACATATAAATACATATTATTTATATATGTATGGATTTAGATATGTACAATAAAATATTTATTGCTTATAATAATATAAAATGACATAAATAAAAAAAAATATATAGATATAATATAATTCTTTATTTACGCAAGAATAAACTGCATTGAAAAAATATAGTACGAAGAAAACGACATACAAATTAAAAACATAAACTTTATTCAATACATCTTAAAAAGGAGAAAATGGATTTAATACATATCAGTATATACAAAAACACCAAAAAGGTGCCATGAAGGTGTCAGAAATAAATATCAGTATTGCTGTATCTTTTTTATTGAATTGATGGGCCCCACAAAATGAATTTAAAGATGAATGATTAGAATCAAGGCCAAGCTGGGCTGGGATGTGTCCACAGTCATCAGATATAATGCTATAATTGTTAGCATTGGATTAATGCACCCCCCAAAAATTGCCAAAATTATTAATATAGTCAGTAATGCTCAATAATTTGAACCCTTTAAAAGACAAGCCCTAACTGGCACAGCAGGCAATGAAAAGTTGATACAGTGCAATCCGAGGCTACAATAATAGGGGGGATCTTCTGGTGGCTCTGAACAAGTTCCATGCATGTCATGTAAACCAAATTGACCCAAAAAGTGTGAATTCGGGTATAATCGCTGGAATACATGCAAAATGCTATACTAACCAGCTGAATTGCATCTTTCCCTGCAATATGGCCATTATATTAGAATTTCAGCAATTCCATTTATGTGCTGCACAGATAGACCCTTAAGTATCGTCTCTGGGAATTGTTAGGAAACGTAATTATTATGAATAATTCTTTTTTTTTTTTTTTAAAAACCCAGAAATTCTGCAGTGCTGTACAATAGAAAGGGTTATAAGGTAGTAAACATACAGTGAAAGCGTGCCTGATATGAGAGATGTAGGACAGCATACTGGTAGCTAGACCAGTTCTGGGATGTTTCGGATGAGAGAGACGGAAGGTAAAAGATACGGCAGATAGTAAATCCAATTAAAATAGTGTCAGTAAAAAAGTGATATTTTTGTCTAAAATCACAGATTTTTTTTCCATTCCTTGGTGGGAATAATTGCATGGGTGTCCCCCGTGATGTTGAATTATAAGCTGACCTGCAAGATTTTATTCGCTGTTGGTGTACACCATGGCGCTACTATCATACCGAGCAGTTAGAGGCCCTGTTTTGACCAACTGCTGCAAGTTCTGGGTTTGAGGACATGACTTATTCACAGCTTCGTGATGGTGAGAGATTGTAAAACAGCTGTTATCTGTGTCAGCACCAGTAAACCAACCGGGATATACGTAAAAGTAGATTGGAATCTGTGCTCTTTCCTGTCTCTATGGGGTTCAGTCTTCTTATAGCTTCTGCAGGTTTATTTCCTCATCAAAACTATTGTGTGCAATAGATCATGGTGATATAATAATAACTAGCATTTACAATAAAAACAACAACTAGTATTTGTATATCACCTACCTCCCAGTGGAACTCAAGCACACACTCTCGAAATTAACCAAATCGGAAACTAAGTGCTATTATTAACCACTTGATGGTACTCATTTATTGACTTTGGAAGGATGACGGGATGAGTCAATCCTTCTGGAATTCAAACCTGTGACATTGAGATCAGGAAGAGAAAGCACCGTGACACTGCTTGTACCCACCTCCAGACTGATTCACAGACTCGTCCTCCCAGAGTTTCCACTAGACATAAATAACTGAAAAACAATAAAGGGCATTGGACGGCTTCCGAATGAAGACTCCAGACCACAGTGATGTTCCGAGACAAGGTTTATTAGATTTCTCAGCAGCAGTGGCACAGTGCAACCTTCACCCGATGGACAAGAAGCCTACGCGTTTCGTGCCAAACACTCAGCGCTTCATCAAGGCACATTGAGGCTGGAACAGGCTCTGTAGTCAAGACATTTACCAACTGCGCTATCTCACCGGCTGTATATAATCATGATTGTTCCCCCTGGAGTAGGCACCAGCATAGTTTATGGTTTACGGTGGACAATTTTCTGATGCTCTACAGATGTTACCTGGGACACTAGTATCATTATACAAACACATTGCATATACCTGTCTTCTCCTTTGTGTGTCCCCCCCATTGCTGCACATCTAGTCAACGACAGTACTCATCACTGATATCTTTGGTTACAGCATTAAATTGCTCTTACACACTCTGCTCAATGCTCTTTTCTGGAGCTGTATTAATTAGTATTTATTTTGTATTACGCAGCCAGCTCTATTTCCTTGATCTACATACTATAAATACCTAGATCTTTATAAATGGTTAAATTACAGATTTACAGCAAAGGCAAAGACACATTGAACAATTTCATTACAAGACCAGACGATATCTCTCTCTCTGTGTCTTTAAATAAAAAACATGACTTTTCCACCAGAATAAAAGGAAAATGTTCCAATTGTTTTAGCAATGCAGGATGTAATAAATGAAATCGATTTTTTTTATAATGATTTTGTCAATGTTTTTATTATCATGTTGGCTCTTAGTATGGGTCACTCAATTACTTTTCTGTCAGTAACAAAGCCATGTCTGACATGAGTAAATACAGTCAGAAAAAGATCTTGTTTTCTTAAGCCAGGTAATTGAATCATTTTATTTCCCTTCACAGGCACATACTATTCTTAAATGTTTGAAAATATAATGTGATTAGTTCTTTAGCTTACCCATTGTAAATTGCATTTGTTATATGAATGCTGCCTTGGTCATTTTTGTTTCTGATTACAGGAAAGGACTGTGTGTGCATAATCATCTCTGGACGGAGAAAGGATTTTTCTTTACAAAGCTCTGCAAATCATTTTGTAGAAAGACAGAGAGAAATAATTCTTTGTACTGGCTCCATTCTTCCTCTCGCGAAAATGCTGCACAACAAAAAACCAAGTATTATGAAAACATTGCCTTTATTAGAAGATACGCTGTGTTTTTATTTAAATTTCCATTAATGAAACTTAAAGGACAAAGTGCTGTATAGATTTGGTACTACACAGATAAAACTGAGATTATTTCAAAATAAAATATTTGGAATATATTATTTTTTCCGTCCACTGGTTTTACAAAAAAAATATATATGTTATTTAAAGCAAAAGTGTATTTTTCTCTAACTTACAGAAATAAAACATGCTACTGACTGTTTCTATATACATAAACGGAATCAACACAGTAAAGGAGGAGAGTATAATTAAACAAAGAACAACTACCACAACTAGAGGACATAGTCTGACATTAGAGGGGCAACGATTTAAATGTAATATCAGGAAGTATTACATTACTGAGAGGGTAGTGGATGTATGGAATAGTCTTCCAGTAGAAGTGGTAGAGGTTCATACAGTGAAGGAGTTTAAGCATGCATGGGATAGGTATAAGGCTATCCTAGATATAAGATAAGATCAGGGACTAATGAAAGTATTACTTTACTGAGAGGGTAGTGGATGTATGGAATAGTCTTCCAGTAGAAGTGGTAGAGGTTCATACAGTGAAGGAGTTTAAGCATGCATGGGATAGGTATAAGGCTATCCTAGATATAAGATAAGGTCAGGGACTAATGAAAGTATTACATTACTGAGAGGGTAGTGGGTGCATGGAATAGTCTTCCAGTAGAAGTGGTAGAGGTTAATACAGTGAAGGAGTTTAAGCATGCATGGGATAGGTATAAGGTATCCTAGATATAAGATAAGGCCAGGGACTAATGAAAGTATTACTTTACTGAGAGGGTAGTGGATGTATGGAATAGACTTCCAGTAGAAGTGGTAGAGGTTAATACAGTGAAGGAGTTTAAGCATGCATGGGATAGGTATAAGGCTATCCTAGATATAAGATAAGGCCAGGGACTAATGAAAGTATTACATTACTGAGAGGGTAGTGGATGCATGGAATAGTCTTCCAGTAGAAGTGGTAGAGGGTAATACAGTGATGGAGTTTAAGCATGCGTGAGATAGGTATAAAGCTATCCTAGATATAAGATAATGCCAGGGACTAATGAAAGTATTACATTACTGAGAGGGTAGTGGATGTATGGAATAGTCTTCCAGTAGAAGTGGTAGAGGTTAATACAGTGAAGGAGTTTAAGCATGCATGGGATAGGTATAAGGCTATCCTAGATATAAGATAAGGTCAGGGACTAATGATAGTATTACATTACTGAGAGGGTAGTGGATGAATGGAATAGTCTTCCAGTAGAAGTGGTAGAGGTTAATACAGTGAAGTAGTTTAAGCATGCATGGGATAGGTATAAGGCTATCCTAGATATAAGATAAGGCCAGGGACTAATGAAAGTATTACATTACTGAGAGGGTAGTGGATGCACGGAATAGTCTTCCAGTAGAAGTGGTAGAGGATAATACAGTGAAGGAGTTTAAGCATGCATGGGATAGGTATAAGGCTATCCTAGATATAAGATAATGCCAGGGACTAATAAAAGAAAGATTAGATGGGCCAAATGGTTCTTATCTGATGACACATTCCATGTTTCAGTCCATTGTTTTGACTGTGCCAATATACGAGCGCTCTCCATGGTGCTGAAAGTATTAAATGAATATTAGGTTTTGGACATTCTCTAAAAGGATTTATTCTAAACATGTCACTCATCCCATGCATGACTCTGTGGGGCTGTCCCCACCAGGGTTGCCACCCATCAATACATATTCAATAAAATTATGTAAGCGGTATATCTGTCTTGATTCATGGAGTTAAGTTAGCAGGGTAGGTAGGAATTGTGCATTTACAGTAACAGTGCAATATTGAATAGACTATCACTGCTAGCAATCTTAATAAAGGTGAGCATCAGTAAAAAAGTCTGGTGGTCAGTAAATATTTTAACATGGTGTTAATAAAAAAGTAAATCATCAGTTGGCAAGCTTGGTCCCCCCTCCCTTAAATCAGGAATCGATTACTCAAAATGAAGTAGGGTAATACAGTCTGAACTGGATGTGTTTTCCTTAAAAGGGGTGCAAAACTGATATAATAAGTATAATTTAAAATTGTTGAAATAGGGATTTTTTTATTTTCCTTCTTCTGGATCAACAGTGGTAAACAAGGAATAGGAAAAGGGTTGAAGCAAGTATTTTTTTTAACCTTAACTGCTATGTAACTATTATCTCTCACGTTTTATCGTTCTTGAGATATTCTGGTATGGCAATTTTTTATCAATGGACTTTTTCCTGTTTATTTTTTATTTTATTTAAAAACATGTTGTATTTATTTTTTTAACACATTTTATGTATATAAATATGCTCCCTAGATGAACTAATACGATATATTCCATTGTTAGACATGGAGAAATGACCATGCCACCCATCTTCATTAATTAATAATTCCAATTCATGTGTTGGAGAAGAATATATTGTATTTTAAATTGGTGAGTGGCCTTGTTAATATAACCCTTCCTGCTCGGCACTGAAATCTCGAGTGTTGAAATTCTAGATGGAAGGGCGATACCAAATGTTTCATTATGTTGACCTGTTCAAATCTCCAGTTTCCACTCAAACCATTTTTTTGTTAAATTAACAAAACAAATTATACGTATGGCTTTTTTAGAGGTTTACATTTCCCAGTTAGTACAATGATTCTTTAGAAGCAGCAATGAATACAGTTCATTTCTAAAGGACAGTAGGTGTAATATTTTACTACGGGTGTTTTATACATATACTGACTTTGTGATCCCAAGTAATTGAAATACATTTGTTAAAAGGCAGGTTTTCCATGTCAGACAATATAATGGATTTGGAAGCTCAGAATTTAATGTTCCCGGTTTTCGTTTAATTCGGTGTTCGTTATATTAAATATATAAAATCAAGTTGGGCCATAGAGAGCGAATCATTTTATCTCTTCCTCCACCTGGTCATATGCATTAAAAGTTTAACCTTATTTATTAATCACTCTCAGAGCGTTAAAGGGAAAATGAAATCTTGCTAATATTCATTGCATTAAGTTAGCTGCTAACACTTACAATAAATGGTAAGACCAATGTAACTGAATGGGATAACTTTTCCAACTGTGGCCTTAGGTTTAACATTACCTTGTCATTTCCCTCTTTCATGAATTTCAAACTTAAAGGGACAGTCTAGTCCCCAAACTCACTTTGGTGCAAGATGGAGATCACTGCTTGTATAGTGCACAGGCTTTTATCCCTGTGTGATTTGATGCAGGCATTCTGTATAAATCACATGTTTAATATTTGACTCAAGCCCTCCCCAGTGATTACTCTGCACGCTTATTACAGGTGCAGCATAACACTGAGTATATAACGTTTTGTTTCATTTAGTCACTTCCTGTGCTACTGCAATAGAATACATTGTGTGGACTCTAAGTGACCTTGCTCTTGTACACAGTGCAACACATTGTCTGATGACATCACTAGAGAGACAGGAAATTATATTCAGTTGAATGAAATTATACTCATTGGTCCCTGCAGCAAAAGCAAAAAGAAAAAGAAAATTGACTTTTACTCAGCTAGTGCATTTTCACAAATCCATGCATTTACATTTGGAAAATGGGCACCAGATAGTCTCTTTAAGTCCAATTCAGCTGAATGGGATAATTTTTCCAACTTTGGACTTAAATTCCCCTTGTCAGTTCACCTTTTTCTCAGTTTTTTATATATTTATTTTTGTGTCTGATTGGCAGACCCTCTTAGTGGTTTTGCATTCTAATTATTATATGACTGGTAAAGACACTTTCTCACCAGCATGAATTAGATCAGACATGCTGTTCATTGTCTTGCTCTAAAAATATGGTATCTTCCTCCATAACACAGATACTGAATTAATTTCAGTATTGGAGCAGCACCTACAGGAGTTATGCTAGAGTGATAGGAAATCCTATAGAATGCTGCACAGATATCCTATGTCCCTGCTTCCTCCTTACATTCTGGCCCTCGAAATGAGATCCAAAAGGGAGGTGAAGAGCGTAAACACTAGAGTTCTGCACTGAACCCTTGCTAACAGCAATAGAAGCATGGAAGCCTGTCAGATAGGCTGTGGTGCTATGTCATAGAAAGGGGAGGTGACAGTAACAATATGGATTAAATTATTAGATTTTATATCAGAAACCCCATGTATCTGGTCAAAAAGTCATTGGAAACACTTATTTTAGGGTTGACTGCTAAGTTTTAGGTGAGAAACCTAAGGTCAACGGTAAATGTATTTTTTTTGGAGGTTTGATTGGATGGCAGGCTGTAACCTGTCTACTTTCTATCCACTGCAGAATAAATTAATTGGATTTACCATCTTACAAACATGCCTCACACTTCTAAATTAATGGTTGTAGATGAAACATACGATCTGAAAGGAATTGCAATGATTCACAAAGTGAAAAAATACCCACTTAAAATAATGCAAAGTAAATGAATCCTGAATAATATCAGTTGACTGTAGTGCTAATGACCCATATATTGGGGAAACTCCTTGTTGTCTGTTCATTGAAGGGTCAGTTGCAGGTGCATTTGGGTACTGATGTGTCACCAATGTGGATCGAATTAATCCGCACCATATTGGTGCTGATTATCAACGCATATTGGGTCAACCCCATAGTAGCATAAACGGGAAAATACACACATAAGGGACGATTCAATAAAAAGAGAACTGCAGGGACCTGAAATTCCCATCTCAGTTACCTGTAGTTCTCTCTTTGTTGAGTAGCCCCTTACATAAAAATACATGAATAAAAAAAAGCTAAATGTTTCAAATATTCAGAAATTATTCCCTACTCATGATTTCCCATTGCACCAGTGTAGTACAAACCCACTTAGTCTTTTGTCCCTTTAAATGCTAACAGAGATGTAATAGGCAAACAAGCCCCTGTAGCATTCTAGCATTACAGAATGATAGCCGGTAATAAAGTAATGCAGATGTATTTTTGTGCTGTGGTTGATGTCGTTAGTATATTTACCCTGGAGTAAAAGAATTGCGTGTTCCATCTCGTGATGCCATTTTACACCAATCCGATTTGTAATTCACAGCCCTCTAACCACGATCCAGGGATAGGAGCACAACATGCTCAGCACATCCTGTGCTAGATAACCAAACCAACCTGCATTATGCAGGACCAACTCTGTCCTTCTAACAGGAGGAACGCACTAGGTTCACCCCTGCTCCTTGTGAGATGAAGGACATGTCGATGAGTGGAGGTGAGATGAACATTATGCAGGGACAAACCTGGAACCTTTCTCCTGCTAGACAAACTCACCAGGAATATTCATGCATATGATATAGTTAAGTCAGTGAGATGCAGGGAAGGGCTAGCAAGGGGGTTCGTGTGTCAATTTCCCTCCGGGCTGCTCTCTATCCTGACTCAATGGGCTGGGACGTTCAAATGTAATGATGCTTAGGCTAGGCAGCCATCTTCCTTAAGAGGAGACCGTGGTTAGTATGGAAGCTATGATGTCAGATATGCACTGTGTACGCTTGCACATGTGTCAGAGAAGATACCCTCACTGAATCCTCCTTTGCAACCTTTCTCTCCCTTCTACATTGCTGTCGATCCATGTGTCTGTTTTTCTATCCGACTGCTTTGTATATCTCTCAATTTCTGCACTTTATCTGTCCGCAAATCTGTCTTGCTTGCCTGTGTGACTATCTCTGATGATAACGGGTGGGCTGATGAAGTTGCACAGTGGGCCATTAAAGGGCTAGCTCTCCCATTGGTGAGCTAAAACGTTCATCTCACCTTTAGTGGAAAGTCTTACAAAGGCAATTTGTGTATGTTTAAGGTTCTGAACAGGTGAAAAGCATCAATTTCATCCAAAATCCCTCATCTTTGTTGAATTTCTGTTGAAATCATCAGTCGAACATTTATTATAATTTGAACAGACTCTGAAAAAAACACTGCTCAATTGAGAAAATCCCAAATTACAGGGTAACCCACACACCCCTGACATCTGCTGTCAGTGCATTTAAGATTTAAAATCTGTAGCTGAAATGGAGCACCAGCTAGCAGACTGGCCGAGGGTGATGGGAATTGACATTCAACAACATCATGAGGACCACAAGAGCTGAATCCTTTTTTACATACAATGTCGTTCTGAATATAAAGTGCATTTGTATCTATGACTAATCTGTAGAGCTTCCATGGAGAGTGGCTATGTAATATTATATATCACCATATTTATGTTACTATTTCAGATGCTTTATTAAAGCTTGACATATCTTTATAATGTACTGGGGGGAAAAACACCAGCAGACAGCATCAAAACCACACATCATGTGTTTCACCCTCGGAGAATTAAGCTGTGCTTCCAGAGAAGATATTGTACCAGTCAATGGTTAGAACACATCGGCTGGAAACTAGGTTTTCGTGAAATACTTTAAAAATGGAAACACTGTTACAAATACAAATAGTCTCTTCATTTAGGATTCCTCCAAATAGGAACCCTCTGTGAGTAATAAAGCACGTTTCAGCAGGAAATCACCCAACATGTCTTCTCATACACATTGCAGAATCTTCTAATGCAATTCGCTTCCGCTCTTTCGTTTGTGGTACCTATTTCCTATAATGGAATGTTAAATGATTACAGACAAGTTGAAACAGTTCACGCAGTTAAAAGCACAGATAATCATGAACCCCATATGATTTTGTAAAATGATGTATAGATCTCACTCATATTGACCTCACTGGTTCATTTTGTCAGAAGTCTTTATTTCCAGGGCTCTTTTTTGGGATTTCCCAAATCCTTTTGTCTCCTCTCACTTCTCTTTACTACTGATGTCAACCCAATGGCAAAAAGAGACTTGCATCAAGTTGTTGTCAGCTGTCAATCCCAACATATTAGCGCTCACGTAATCTGCACTGACCCTTTGTGCTATAATACTGTGCCAAACCACAGAGAGAGCATTTATACTATCTCTGTCTACCACACTGAACTGCTGCAGTTACCATGTGATGAACCTGAATAGATCTTACCTGAACTCATCCTACTACTGATTCTATGTTTGCGCATGGATGTTCAGCCATTTTGTTGAGGAACAAATACAAGTTTTACATGTTGCTCTCCGGAATATAATCAACATCAACAGTTTTTCAATGGGAAGAGCTGCAGGTGATGTTATAGACAGGAGACTCCACAGACCCATTTAAAATACTTTGAGCCTGATTCAATGTTCTAAAATATGAATTTTTAAGTCAGTTTTTTCTATTGCAGCCTATGGTATTCAATGACATGAGATAAATGAACTCAGATCAATCCTATTTTACTCTCTGTGATCCCCGTTTAGGCAATGTTTAGGTGATCCAGCCCCTCTACTGCTTTTATCTGATGTCTAGGGCTTGATCCTTCACAGCAATTAATACTTGCCTCAAATATCTTTTCTACATTAAGATACAATCGCTGCACATTTGGAGGGGCAGTGGCGGCACGTATCAAAACGTCCACACTGTAAAGTGTCAGGAGGGGTAAAAAATAAGGCACAATCACTGTTTGTTTTGTTGAATGGCAATTGCATCTTTTTTATAAGTCCCAACACTTTTCGGTGAGGGAGAAGGAGATTCCCAGACACTTATAAGGCACTGATATTTTTTATACATTGGCTCTGCCGGCGCATCCAAAATGTACGTAACTGTTGGAGGCAACAACTGAAATGTGTCGGGATACGTATCCCTTATCCAAAATGATCCCTTATCCAAAATGATCCCTTATCCAAAATGATCCCTTGTCCAAAATGATCCGTTATCCAAAATGATCCCTTATCCAAAATGATCCCTTATCCAATTTTTTTTGGATTAACCCATTGGTTTATTCAGTGTGCAGCCCCCTTAAGCTGAGATATAGCCTTTCCATCATGCTCAGATTCCCCCACACCGACAAAGGGTAATACAATCCCACGTGTGCAGACTTGACACGCCAACAGCAGGTTCCCAACCATGCCTCACATCACAGTACAGTAATAGTTATATATATGCTCTATACAGTAACAGAGATTTATTTGCTCTATACAGTAACAGTGAAATATTTGCTCTATACAGTAACTGATTTATTTGCTCTATGCAGTAACAGTGATTTATTTGCTCTATACAGTAACAGTGAAATATTTGCTCTATACAGTAACAGTGATTTATTTGCTCTATACAGTAACAGTGATATATTTGCTCTATACAGTAACTGATTTATTTGCTCTATACAGTAACAGTGATATATTTGCTCTATACAGTAACAGTGATTTATTTGCTCTATACTGTAACTGATTTATTTGCTCTATACAGTAACAGTGATATATTTGCTCTATACAGTATTTACATTGATATCACTGGATTACATGAGAGCTGAGAGGCTTTAATATATCTTATTGGTGAAAATGATCTGTTATCCAAAATACTTCTGGCGCCCAGCATTTTGGATCCAGGATACTGAACCTGTACTTGGCGCTAGCTGCATAACCCCCATTGTTTTCTTGTTACATACATTGCACATCTTAATATAATTTAAAAATGGCCCAAGTTTTCTTTCACCTGCTAAAAACGCTGGGATTAATGCATCAATCTTGCTGCACCGTGTCACGTCAGTTTATGCCTCATGCTAGAGACAGATGTATTTATTTCCACGTTTTCTGTAATCGCGCTTTATTTTCAGATACCGGCAATTACTTTTGAATCCTTGGGTAATGCATTCTGGTGACGCTGTCAGCCGAGCCACTTCTCAAACTGGATGTGAGTGAGCGACTTTTTATTAAAAATGACATCTTAGCATTCCTTCTCTTAGGTGCCATGTGCTGCTATTTCAAATCACAGGTGATGTCATCATTGGCGACACTCTCGGACGTGGATTACATCTTAAAAAGAGATTATTTTTTATAGCGAGACATAAATATAATACTTGTTCCCAGCAAAATATTTGGATATTTCAGGGTTTATTGGCTCCAATTTGGAGAGATGACACACTGTATCATCTAGTTTCATCGTTTGATAGTGATACTGATCCGTTTTATGGCCTACTGGATATACTGCTGGCTGGCACCGCAAACTCGTTCTCGCAAAAGATGTAAAATGCTATAAAGATACTTTATCTTAAATAGAGTTCTCTCTGTAGTCTTGATCCGGATGAACTTATGTGATAGAGATGTGTTACGTTAGTTTCCAGGTTAAGAGTTCAATCTGAAAAAGATAAGGAAGGTTTCTTACCTCTCTTGTAGAATTATCATACTGGTGCTGTACTCAGTAGGAACTCCACTGTATAAAACTGCGAAAAAAATGGTTAGAGCCAGTGCCAAAGAAACGGGACAAGATTCAAAATGAAATCTTCATAGCTTTATTATTTCCATGAAGTGTAAACAACAATGCCACCTAGCCACACAGGATCACCTTACGCTTTTCCTTTAATGCTAGGTTTTGGCGCTTAATCTATGACTAGTAGATGACTTAGTGCCAAAGTGAGGTGTGAAATGCATAAGGGTCAGAAAGAGTTCTACCTAACTTATTTTCTGTATGTTGTTTTAACATATGTTAATTTTAACATATTAATATTGTATATATTCATAAACTTAGATGTGTTATACATGTATATATATAATATAAATAAATATATTTTTTTATTATTTCGTTTTTAGATTATGATGTAAAGCACATATTTTTTTCCCTTTGGAGTACGGTATGGTGCAGTAAGTGATTCAGCAGTAAATCAGCTAACATCTTTTTCTTTTATCTAGAAATGTTTTATTTTTTCAATTATGTAAAAAAGACAAATAAAGACAAACAGGAGAAAAAGAAAATGGTTACATCAATATACAGTTAAGCATAAACATATAATATATACATCCAATATATACATCCAATATACACATCCAATATATACATCCAATATATACATACAATATATACATCCAATATATACATCCAATATATACATATAATATATACATCCAATATATACATCCAATATATACATACAATATATACATACAATATATACATATAATATATACATACAATATATACATTCAATATATACATCCAATATATACATCCAATATATACATACAATATATACATCCAATATATACATCCAATATATACATACAATATATACATCCAATATATACATCCAATATATACATCCATTATATACATCCAATATATACATATAATATATACATCCAATATATACATCCAATATATACATCCAATATATACATCCAATATATACATCCAATATATACATCCAGTATATACATCCAATATATACATCCAATATATACATCCAATATATACATACAATATATACATACAATATATACATCCAATATATACATCCAATATATACATACAATATATACATATAATATATACATCCATTATATACATCCAATATATACATATAATATATACATACAATATATACATTCAATATATACATACAATATATACATCCAATATATACATACAATATATACATCCAATATATACATACAATATATACATACAATATATACATCCAATATATACATACAATATATACATACAATATATACATCCATTATATACATCCAATATATACATATAATATATACATACAATATATACATACAATATATACATCCAATATATACATCCAATATATACATCCAGTATATACATCCAATATATACATCCAATATATACATCCAATATATACATACAATATATACATACAATATATACATCCAATATATACATCCAATATATACATCCAATATATACATACAATATATACATACAATATATACATCCAGTATATACATACAATATATACATCCAATATATACATCCAATATATACATCCAATATATACATACAATATATACATACAATATATACATACAATATATACATCCAATATATACATACAATATATACATACAATATATACATCCAATATATACATATAATATATACATCCAATATATACATACAATATATACATCCAATATATACATCCAATATATACATACAATATATACATCCAATATATACATACAATATATACATCCAGTATATACATCCAATATATACATCCAATATATACATCCAATATATACATCCAATATATACATACAATATATACATCCAATATATACATCCAATATATACATACAATATATACATCCAATATATACATCCAATATATACATCCAATATATACATCCAATATATACATCCAATATATACATACAATATATACATACAATATATACATCCAATATATACATACAATATATACATCCAGTATATACATACAGTATATACATCCAATATATACATACAATATATACATACAATATATACATACAATATATACATACAATATATACATACAATAAAATGAACTTACTGCACTCCCAATTTAAATGAAGTCATAACTTATAACATTATATTGGCTATAGGGGACAGATAGACGATAGAGGTAATTTTTGGATCTGTGTACTTCAGTCTGCTTTTGGTTTTGAAAGCATTTGGTGTGTATTCGGCCATGATAACCACATTGCAAGGTAATTCAGGGTCACACTGGGGCATACTGTGCTGCTCAAAATCTATCTCTGGAACTCCTGCCCAATCACTTTGGCCCTGAAGTTTGGAGTATATTATGTTTGTTCTCTACATTCACTGTGTTAAGGTTGACAGAGTCTCTTGAAGCTCGTAGGCTTGCTATTCACTGAATTAGCTATCTGGAGCTGTGCAGGAAGGGTACTTAGCTACAAGGAGCTTGTTTATGCTTATGCAGCATGGTAATTGCAATGACTTGCTTATTGTAACTGCAAGAAAGAATATTTTAATGAACTTCAAACTGTCAGAGTAAGGCACAATAAAAAGAAGGCTTGAAATTTAATATATATGATAATATACATAAAACTATTAGAGTAAATAAAACATAGTTAATTACATCTCAGTGCCTTAAGGGTGAAGCAAAATTAGTACAAAATTACAGAATAAAAAATTCATATAGTCATTTGATAGAGAAACAAAATTGGAAAATAAGAACAACTTCTTTATTTGGGATTTTTTTCCCAATAACTTTTTTAAATGTTTTATTAACTCCTACATCAATGAGGTTATAAGAACTTCCTGTCATTTACAGCTCTTCACTTTTCCTTCTACACTTTCTGGTAGATCGTCTGTACAAATTAATATCAAACTTTGGATTCTTGGTATGTGGGTCTGACAACTTGGCCATTACACCAAAGCTCACCTGCATTTCCAGTGTGACCGCCTGGTGATGCCCCTACCAGTGCAGCTTCCCTGGCTATTCATCACATGGGTTCCGTTCACATGATCCCATTTGCCACAGAAGCTTCTGCAGCTGATCTGCTTACTATTTAAGCCCTCCTATACTGGTGTCCTGGAGTGTGATTCCTGGCTTTGTGTCTTGTTATCCTGACCTGGCTTATATCCTCACTGATTCGCTTTCTCCTGTGCACCAACCGTGCCTTCCATACTGACCCATCTCCTGTCTGCTCCACTTAGTGATTGGGATAGTTCTAGGAACAGCAGGACCCATGGCTGCTTGCATCCTAGGTCTCACCCTCTTGGTAAAAATAGTTTGAGGGCAAATAACTCAGTTCCGGCAATGAGAGTTTTTCCTGGTATCAGTGTGGTCCTATCTTAACTCCGGGCTCCGATTCTGCATGCTAAGTGTAACATCATGGTATTTAAACGTGTATGTGAACACAGTGATGGCAGATGTTTGGGGACCACATATGCCATGATTTTCTGTGTACCCAAAGGCTAATACATGCCTCCCAACTGTCCTGCTTTGTTTGGCACCATCCTGATTTTGGGAAGCACCTCTCTGTCCTGCTGAGCTCTACCTCTTGGTGGGACAGAGGGATTTAATAGCACAAGCCTACAGGTCAAATCTAGTTCTCCGGAGTCTGAGACACCAGATACTGGTCACTATGTCTTTGTGCCTACTGTGACACCGCTTCACTCAACCTCCCAAGTCGGGGGAAAGAGTTAGGAGGGATGCTAATAGAGAATCATGGGATATGTAGTCCCCAAATATCTGCATTGCCAAGCTTAGCCATCCCTACAGTAACAGATGCTTTAAATATATAACGACACAGCTGAATGTTGTATAATGTTTTTTATTGCATTTTATTCTTTCCAGGAACCAAACAAACCCAAGATACGAAGCTTAACCTGTAATATAATATGCAATTGTTCAGCAAAGATGATAATTGATCCTTTTGTGTGAGTACAAGTATTGTATTTAAGTATAATCATGTCTTTAAAGATCTCATATTTATAATAGAGCACAACATTACTCAACCTTCTGTCACTGTATATTTATTAAACAACTAATACTGGCCTGAAAAGTGAAATGTATAAATCAGGCATTTTAAGGTGTAGTTCCACCTGGCTTACCTTCTATGTGTTGCACATGATTTTTTTAATATAAATATTTGAAATACTCTTATTTTTACTCTCAAATAAATTGCAATTCTCCTGTGGTTTTAAATTGAAAAATAATTTCACAGAGGTTTCTAAATCCAGTGACATCAGTGGGACGGAGTATATAGGAGACGGGCTGCCTCAATCTCCAGCAATCTTCATTTTCCCTTTTGCGACAGCGAGCTTGTTTGTAGGAGCCTTCTGATTGGCTCCAAAGAATTGCTGGGGAACATTCAAAACACTTGATGTCAGTCCCTAGGAGAAAATTTGCCAAATTTCTGATTTACAGAAGGGAACAAAATAAATACACTTTATATATTTTTTTCAATGTTACTTTTAGTAATTGATTTGCTCATTTATCTCTGTTTTATCCTGTAATAAAAGATATGGCCAGCACCTCTCTATCGCATTAAGTGCATTACTGTTCTGTGTGTACAGCCATTCAGTATAATCTGTTAGCCCAGTGCCGTGTGATAGAATTGAAATAATGTGTGTGTAGTGTCACTTTTAATCTTGTCCTCACTTTAATTATTTCATTTGAAATAAGTGTGTTATCAGATAACACATCTTCCTCTCTGTTTTTCAGACAATCTGTAATCCGACATTTACCTGCATTGAAAGGCATTGACTGTTACAATAAAGATAGACTATCCGTGGCTTACAGGAAATAGTTTATTTTTAGCTGTTGTGATCACTGTACAGCTCTCTGTATCAGGCTCCTACCTGACAGAGGCAGACCGCCTCCTCTGTGTCCTCCTGTTGGGGGGGGTCTCGGACATACAGCTCCCGCCTCCTCCGCTCCTGGCGGGTGCCTGTTGTCTCTGGGAAAACTCCCAGTCACTCAGTGATCCTGACCAGGAACCCAACATTGCCAAAATCATCCTTAAGGACAAAAGCACCAATGGTTAAATTGCAGGCTATTGGAGTGACACCAGGAAGACACAAAGTGTCAGTGTCCATGACAAAGTCTGTGAAGATCCATACATCCAGGGGTGGTTCTAGGTTTTGGAGTCTCCGAGAGAACATTTGTGAACTCTTTGACCCTCAATAAATGTCTCCTCTCAGTTACAAGCAAGCGTGGGCCCTAATATGTCATGTGCTTTGCTTATTTTGGAAGCCCCACCACCATCATGGTAGAGATCATTAAATTGTCCATCACAAATGACTTATGATCTATCAGCACTTTTTTCTGTGAATCACATTATGGACATTATTGTGTTAACTCTTGTATATGGATGGCTGGGTACACGGTGGGACGGTGAGTCTTTTTTATATAATTGTTTTAGTAAGTATGTTCTGATGCTTTATTTCCTCACTTTGCTAGAGCCAAATAATATGTACTTATCAGGAATTAGAAGGAAGTTACAGAACAATGTGAGGTATCACTTGTGCTAATCAAACAGAGCAGTATTTGGCTCCTATTAAAGTGAGTGTAAACATTTATATTAAACAATAGTAAAGTCCATCAACCATTCTACCTGTGCTTCTTCCTGCTGTTGATCTAAAAGAAGGCAATAACCCCTAATTAAGCAATTTAGGGAAACATTCCTTCTTGACTCCAAAAGGGCATCAGATTTCTCCTTGGCTCATCAAGTTCTAAATATAGCCCTGTATGTTCTGCTTTTCTAAAAGAAAAACAAATATCCAGACCCTTTTTGAGGGAATCTGTTGTTTTTGATAGCACCACCTCTCTTGGCAGTGAATTCCATATCTTTACTGTCCTTACTGTAAATAATAATTTCCTTTGTTGTCTATGAAATCTTTGCTCTTCCAGTCTTCTTCTATGTACATGTTAATGAACAGGTCACTGATGAGGCCTTTATATTGGCCCTGCACATATTTATATATACTATATTATCCCCGCTCAGATCCTTTTTTTCTAAGCGTAAACACATGCAAGTTTCTAGTCTCTCTTCATAACCATTATCTTGCAATACCTGCATTCATTTTGTAGCCCTCCTGGCAGTTTATAAAGGGGTGATGGGATGATGGCAGTTTATAAAGGGATGATGGCAGTTTATAAAGGGCTGATGGGATGATGGCAGTAAATAAAGGGCTGATGGGATGATGGCAGTTTATAAAGGGGCGATGGGATGATGGCAGTTTATACAGGGCTGATGGGATGATGGCAGTTTATAAAGGGGCAATGGGATGATGGCAGTTTATAAAGGGGCAATGGGATGATGGCAGTTTATAAAGGGCTGATGGGATGATGGCAGTTTATAAAGGGGCGATGGGATGATGGCAGTTTATAAAGGGGTGATGGGATGATGGCAGTTTATAAAGGGGTGATGGGATGATGGCAGTTTATAAAGGGGCGATGGGATGATGGCAGTTTATAAAGGGGCGATGGGATGATGGCAGTTTATAAAGGGGTGATGGGATGATGGCAGTTTATAAAGGGGTGATGGGATGATGGCAGTTTATAAAGGGGCGATGGGATGATGGCAGTTTATACAGGGCTGATGGGATGATGGCAGTTTATAAAGGGGCAATGGGATGATGGCAGTTTATAAAGGGGTGATGGGATGATGTCAGTTTATAAAGGGGTGATGGGATGATGTCAGTTTATAAAGGGGCGATGGGATGATGGCAGTTTATAAAGGGGCGATGGGATGATGGCAGTTTATAAAGGGGTGATGGGATGATGGCAGTTTATAAAGGGCTGATGGGATGATGGCAGTTTATAAAGGGGTGATGGGATGATGGCAGTTTATAAAGGGGTGATGGGACGATGGCAGTTTATAAAGGGGTGATGGGACGATGGCAGTTTATAAAGGGCTGATGGGATGATGGCAGTTTATAAAGGGCTGATGGGATGATGGCAGTTTATAAAGGGGCAATGGGATGATGGCAGTTTATAAAGGGGTGATGGGATGATGGCAGTTTATAAAGGGCTGATGGGATGATGTCAGTTTATAAAGGGGCAATGGGATGATGGCAGTTTATAAAGGGGTGATGGGATGATGGCAGTTTATAAAGGGCTGATGGGATGATGTCAGTTTATACAGGGGCGATGGGATGATGGCAGTTTATAAAGGGGTGATGGGATGATGGCAGTTTATAAAGGGGCAATGGGATGATGGCAGTTTATACAGGGCTGATGGGATGATGGCAGTTTATAAAGGGGTGATGGGATGATGGCAGTTTATAAAGGGGCGATGGGATGATGGCAGTTTATAAAGGGGTGATGGGATGATGGCAGTTTATAAAGGGGCAATGGGATGATGGCAGTTTATACAGGGCTGATGGGATGATGGCAGTTTATAAAGGGCTGATGGGATGATGGCAGTTTATAAAGGGGCGATGGGATGATGGCAGTTTATAAAGGGGTGATGGGATGATGGCAGTTTATAAAGGGGCGATGGGATGATGGCAGTTTATAAAGGGGTGATGGGATGATGGCAGTTTATAAAGGGGCGATGGGATGATGGCAGTTTATAAAGGGGTGATGGGATGATGGCAGTTTATAAAGGGGTGATGGGATGATGGCAGTTTATAAAGGGGTGATGGGATGATGGCAGTTTATAAAGGGCTGATGGGATGATGTCAGTTTATACAGGGCTGATGGGACGATGGCAGTTTATAAAGGGGTGATGGGATGATGGCAGTTTATAAAGGGGCAATGGGATGATGGCAGTTTATAAAGGGGCGATGGGATGATGGCAGTTTATAAAGGGGTGATGGGATGATGGCAGTTTATAAAGGGGTGATGGGATGATGGCAGTTTATAAAGGGGTGATGGGATGATGGCAGTTTATAAAGGGGTGATGGGATGATGGCAGTTTATAAAGGGGCGATGGGATGATGGCAGTTTATAAAGGGGCGATGGGATGATGGCAGTTTATAAAGGGGTGATGGGATGATGTCAGTTTATAAAGGGGCGATGGGATGATGGCAGTTTATAAAGGGGCAATGGGATGATGGCAGTTTATAAAGGGGCAATGGGATGATGGCAGTTTATAAAGGGGCGATGGGATGATGGCAGTTTATAAAGGGGCGATGGGATGATGGCAGTTTATAAAGGGGTGATGGGATGATGGCAGCTTATAAAGGGGCGATGGGATGAGGGCAGTTTATAAAGGGGCGGTGGGATGAGGGCAGTTTATAAAGGGGCGGTGGGATGATGGCAGTTTATAAAGGGGCGATGGGATGATGGCAGTTTATAAAGGGGTGATGGGATGATGGCAGCTTATAAAGGGGCGATGGGATGAGGGCAGTTTATAAAGGGGCGGTGGGATGATGGCAGTTTATAAAGGGGTGATGGGATGATGGCAGTTTATAAAGGGGCAATGGGATGATGGCAGTTTATAAAGGGGCAATGGGATGATGGCAGTTTATAAAGGGCTGATGGGATGATGGCAGTTTATAAAGGGGCGATGGGATGATGGCAGTTTATACAGGGCTGATGGGATGATGGCAGTTTATAAAGGGCTGATGGGATGATGGCAGTTTATAAAGGGGCGATGGGATGAGGGCAGTTTATAAAGGGGTGATGGGATGATGGCAGTTTATAAAGGGGTGATGGGATGATGTCAGTTTATAAAGGGGTGATGGGATGATGTCAGTTTATAAAGGGGCGATGGGATGATGGCAGTTTATAAAGGGGCGATGGGATGATGGCAGTTTATAAAGGGGTGATGGGATGATGGCAGTTTATACAGGGCTGATGGGACGATGGCAGTTTATAAAGGGGCAATGGGATGATGGCAGTTTATAAAGGGGTGATGGGATGATGGCAGTTTATAAAGGGCTGATGGGATGATGTCAGTTTATAAAGGGGCAATGGGATGATGGCAGTTTATAAAGGGGTGATGGGATGATGGCAGTTTATAAAGGGCTGATGGGATGATGTCAGTTTATACAGGGGCGATGGGATGATGGCAGTTTATAAAGGGGTGATGGGATGATGGCAGTTTATAAAGGGGCAATGGGATGATGGCAGTTTATACAGGGCTGATGGGATGATGGCAGTTTATAAAGGGGTGATGGGATGATGGCAGTTTATAAAGGGGCGATGGGATGATGGCAGTTTATAAAGGGGTGATGGGATGATGGCAGTTTATAAAGGGGCAATGGGATGATGGCAGTTTATACAGGGCTGATGGGATGATGGCAGTTTATAAAGGGCTGATGGGATGATGGCAGTTTATAAAGGGGCGATGGGATGATGGCAGTTTATAAAGGGGTGATGGGATGATGGCAGTTTATAAAGGGGCGATGGGATGATGGCAGTTTATAAAGGGGTGATGGGATGATGGCAGTTTATAAAGGGGTGATGGGATGATGGCAGTTTATAAAGGGGTGATGGGATGATGGCAGTTTATAAAGGGCTGATGGGATGATGTCAGTTTATACAGGGCTGATGGGACGATGGCAGTTTATAAAGGGGTGATGGGATGATGGCAGTTTATAAAGGGGCAATGGGATGATGGCAGTTTATAAAGGGGCGATGGGATGATGGCAGTTTATAAAAGGGTGATGGGATGATGGCAGTTTATAAAGGGGCGATGGGATGATGGCAGTTTATAAAGGGGTGATGGGATGATGGCAGTTTATAAAGGGGTGATGGGATGATGGCAGTTTATAAAGGGGCGATGGGATGATGGCAGTTTATAAGGGGGCGATGGGATGATGGCAGTTTATAAAGGGGTGATGGGATGATGTCAGTTTATAAAGGGGCGATGGGATGATGGCAGTTTATAAAGGGGCAATGGGATGATGGCAGTTTATAAAGGGGCAATGGGATGATGGCAGTTTATAAAGGGGCGATGGGATGATGGCAGTTTATAAAGGGGCGATGGGATGATGGCAGTTTATAAAGGGGTGATGGGATGATGGCAGCTTATAAAGGGGCGATGGGATGAGGGCAGTTTATAAAGGGGCGGTGGGATGAGGGCAGTTTATAAAGGGGCGGTGGGATGATGGCAGTTTATAAAGGGGCGATGGGATGATGGCAGTTTATAAAGGGGTGATGGGATGATGGCAGCTTATAAAGGGGCGATGGGATGAGGGCAGTTTATAAAGGGGCGGTGGGATGATGGCAGTTTATAAAGGGGTGATGGGATGATGGCAGTTTATAAAGGGGCAATGGGATGATGGCAGTTTATAAAGGGGCAATGGGATGATGGCAGTTTATAAAGGGCTGATGGGATGATGGCAGTTTATAAAGGGGCGATGGGATGATGGCAGTTTATACAGGGCTGATGGGATGATGGCAGTTTATAAAGGGCTGATGGGATGATGGCAGTTTATAAAGGGGCGATGGGATGAGGGCAGTTTATAAAGGGGTGATGGGATGATGGCAGTTTATAAAGGGGTGATGGGATGATGTCAGTTTATAAAGGGGTGATGGGATGATGTCAGTTTATAAAGGGGCGATGGGATGATGGCAGTTTATAAAGGGGCGATGGGATGATGGCAGTTTATAAAGGGGTGATGGGATGATGGCAGTTTATACAGGGCTGATGGGACGATGGCAGTTTATAAAGGGGTGATGGGATGATGGCAGTTTATAAAGGGGCAATGGGATGATGGCAGTTTATAAAGGGTTGATGGGATGATGGCAGTTTATAAAGGGGTGATGGGATGATGGCAGTTTATAAAGGGGCGATGAGATGATGGCAGTTTATAAAGGGGCGATGGGACGATGGCAGTTTATAAAGGGGCGATGGGATGATGGCAGTTTATAAAGGGGTGATGGGATGATGGCAGTTTATAAAGGTGTGATGGGATGATGGCAGTTTATAAAGGGGCGATGGGATGATGTCAGTTTATAACGGGCTGATGGGACGATGGCAGTTTATAAAGGGGCAATGGGATGATGGCAGTTTATAAAGGGGCGATGGGATGATGTCAGTTTATAAAGGGGCGATGGGATGATGGCAGTTTATAAAGGGGTGATGGGATGATGTCAGTTTATAAAGGGGCGATGGGATGATGGCAGTTTATAAAGGGGCAATGGGATGATGTCAGTTTATAAAGGGGCAATGGGATGATGGCAGTTTATAAAGGGGCGATGGGATGATGGCAGTTTATAAAGGGGCGATGGGATGATGGCAGTTTATAAAGGGGTGATGGGATGATGGCAGCTTATAAAGGGGCGATGGGATGAGGGCAGTTTATAAAGGGGCGGTGGAATGAGGGCAGTTTATAAAGGGGCGGTGGGATGATGGCAGTTTATAAAGGGGCGATGGGATGATGGCAGTTTATAAAGGGGTGATGGGATGATGGCAGCTTATAAAGGGGCGAATGGGATGAGGGCAGTTTATAAAGGGGCGGTGGGATGATGGCAGTTTATAAAGGGGTGATGGGATGATGGCAGTTTATAAAGGGGCGATGGGATGATGGCAGTTTATAAAGGGGCAATGGGATGATGGCAGTTTATAAAGGGCTGATGGGATGATGGCAGTTTATAAAGGGGCGATGGGATGATGGCAGTTTATACAGGGCTGATGGGATGATGGCAGTTTATAAAGGGCTGATGGGATGATGGCAGTTTATAAAGGGGCGATGGGATGAGGGCAGTTTATAAAGGGGTGATGGGATGATGGCAGTTTATAAAGGGGTGATGGGATGATGTCAGTTTATAAAGGGGTGATGGGATGATGTCAGTTTATAAAGGGGCGATGGGATGATGGCAGTTTATAAAGGGGCGATGGGATGATGGCAGTTTATAAAGGGGTGATGGGATGATGGCAGTTTATACAGGGCTGATGGGACGATGGCAGTTTATAAAGGGGTGATGGGATGATGGCAGTTTATAAAGGGGCAATGGGATGATGGCAGTTTATAAAGGGGTGATGGGATGATGTCAGTTTATACAGGGCTGATGGGACGATGGCAGTTTATAAAGGGGTGATGGGATGATGGCAGTTTATAAAGGGGTGATGGGATGATGGCAGTTTATAAAGGGGCGATGGGATGATGTCAGTTTATAAAGGGCTGATGGGACGATGGCAGTTTATAAAGGGGCAATGGGATGATGGCAGTTTATAAAGGGGTGATGGGATGATGGCAGTTTATAAAGGGGCGATGGGATGATGGCAGTTTATAAAGGGCTGATGGGATGATGGCAGTTTATAAAGGGGTGATGGGATGATGGCAGTTTATAAAGGGGCAATGGGATGATGGCAGTTTATA
Organism: Pelodytes ibericus; assembly: GCA_036172795.1. Taxonomy (NCBI): domain Eukaryota; kingdom Metazoa; phylum Chordata; class Amphibia; order Anura; family Pelodytidae; genus Pelodytes; species Pelodytes ibericus. The sequence continues at coordinate 2,045,647 of CM069868.1, forward strand.
AAGGGGCGATGGGATGATGGCAGTTTATAAAGGGGCGATGGGATGATGGCAGTTTATAAAGGGGTGATGGGATGATGGCAGTTTATAAAGGGGTGATGGGATGATGGCAGTTTATAAAGGGGCGATGAGATGATGGCAGTTTATAAAGGGGCAATGGGATGATGGCAGTTTATAAAGGGGCGATGGGATGATGGCAGTTTATAAAGGGGCGATGGGATGATGGCAGTTTATAAAGGGGCGATGGGATGATGGCTGTTTATAAAGGGGCGATGGGATGATGGCAGTTTATAAAGGGGCGATGGGATGATGGCAGTTTATAAAGGGGTGATGGGATGATGGCAGTTTATAAAGGGGCAATGGGATGATGGCAGTTTATACAGGGGCGATGGGATGATGGCAGTTTATAAAGGGTAGATGGGATGATGGCAGTTTATAAAGGGGCAATGGGATGATGGCAGTTTATAAAGGGGCGATGGGATGATGTCAGTTTATAAAGGGTTCATGGGATGATGGCAGCTTATAAAGGGCTGATGGGATGATGGCAGTTTATAAAGGGGCAATGGGATGATGGCAGTTTATAAAGGGGTGATGGGATGATGGCAGTTTATAAAGGGGCGATGGGATGATGTCAGTTTATAAAGGGCTGATGGGACGATGGCAGTTTATCAAGGGGCAATGGGATGATGGCAGTTTATAAAGGGGTGATGGGACGATGGCAGTTTATAAAGGGGCAATGGGATGATGGCAGTTTATAAAGGGCTGATGGGATGATGGCAGTTTATAAAGGGGCAATGGGATGATGGCAGTTTATAAAGGGCTGATGGGATGATGGCAGTTTATAAAGGGGTGATGAGATGATGGCAGTTTATAAAGGGGCGATGGGATGATGGCAGTTTATAAAGGGGCGATGGGATGAGGGCAGTTTATAAAGGGGCGATGGGATGATGGCAGCTTATAAAGGGGCGATGGGATGATGGCAGTTTATAAAGGGGTGATGGGATGATGGCAGCTTATAAAGGGGCGATGGGATGATGGCAGTTTATAAAGGGGTGATGGGATGATGGCAGTTTATAATGGGGTGATGGGATGAGGGCAGTTTATAAAGGGGTGATGGGATGATGGCAGTTTATAAAGGGGTGATGGGATGATGGCAGTTTATAAAGGGGTGATGGGATGATGGCAGTTTATAAAGGGGCAATGGGATGATGGCAGTTTATAAAGGGGCAATGGGATGATGGCAGCTTATAAAGGGCTGATGGGATGATGGCAGTTTATAAAGGGGTGATGGGATGATGGCAGCTTATAAAGGGCTGATGGGATGATGGCAGTTTATAAAGGGGTGATGGGATGATGGCAGCTTATAAAGGGCTGATGGGATGATGGCAGTTTATAAAGGGTTGATGGGAGTTAGAGTTCAGTTTCTAAGTAAAAATCATTGTCATTTAAAAAAAAAAATTTAGTACACATATAAACGTTTCCATTCTGCCGGTAGCTGAGGTGAACGTTCAAGGTTGTACATTTCCGCATTAAATCTTATGGTTTGATTAAAACATGATTCAGCATTTATTTAAGCCTTGTTTTGCAAAAAAAAAGTTCAAGGGATGTGCAGAGGTGATAGAAATTTACACACATTAATGTGATTTAAAACTGGGTCACTCTCCTAAAGGTTTATTTAAAAATGTATTTTATTTTAACGGGAGAAACACTCAAAACTAGCAAACTCCATAAGTAATCCCACATTTTATGATTCATATAAAAGGATATCCTATAGATGTTTCATACATGGTTTACACTAGAAAAATATTACATTCATTTAGACCTATTTTTTTTTGGTATGTTTAGTTCTTGCAAATATGGTCAGTACAGCAGGACCCCACTGGTAGAAAGGTAGTCGGGGGCTGTAGCAGTGTTAAGCTCCCCTGTCACATTATAGGCTATTAGGTGAGTAAGGCAGCCTGAGGCCCCCGCAAGTGCGGCCCCCTAACTTGCTTAATTAGAGAGTCGCCTCCAAAGCCATGTTACCACCGGGGTCACAAGGGCTTGCACAATCATGGGGAAGGCACAGATAAACTAGACCAACATCAAAGATACCCAGTATGGTAATACCCTTTAAAGCACAACAGGTGATGGTGGTGGCACTGCATTTTGCTTTTGACTGGTCTATAATGGGTTAAATATTTATCCAGTTATAAGATGCCATGTTCAACATTAGGGAAGCAAATTGAATCAGGCTGTCTTGTTGGGTCCTGTATATATTATGAGAGTGCTGCAAAGCAATATTTATTAGTAAGATTGGAAGGTACTTCATTATATTTGACATTTAAACAGTTGATTTACATCTTGTTTTATATCTGTGTATTTTGTTGAGCTCATAGAGTTTGTCATTTCTAAAAACCACAGCTTCATTTATTTTTTGCTTTAGACTTTTTTCAGTTTACACATTTAAATTCAGACATTTTTTTGTTAAATTATAATTGCAGTTAGCATTATCTTTTATAAACCTGGAATTACACACAATGGGTAGAGCTCACAAAACCATTAAAAAGAAGCATAGTCCGGTAACTTCATAACAACAAGTTTTAACTATATACACTGATCAGCCATGCTATTATGACCACTGGCAAGCCGGCGGAGGCAGTGTGATGCTTTGGACTGACAGGTGGCAAGCCGGCAGAGGCAGTGTGATTCTTTGGACTGACAGGTGGCAAGCTGGTGGAGGCAGTGTGATGCGTTGGACTGACAGGTGGCAAGCCGGCAGAGGCAGTGTGATGCTTTGGACTGACAGGTGACAAGCTGGCGGAGGCAGTGTGATGCTTTGGACTGACAGGTGGTAAGCCGGCGGAGGCAGTGTGATGCTTTGGACTGATAGGTGGCAAGCCGGCGGAGGCAGTGTGATGCTTTGAACTGACAGGTGACAAGCTGGCGGAGGCAGTGTGATGCTTTGGACTGACAGGTGGTAAGCCGGCGGAGGCAGTGTGATGCTTTGGACTGATAGGTGGCAAGCCGGCGGAGGCAGTGTGCTGCTTAGGACTGACAGGTGGCATTGTTCTGTTCTAATACACAAATTACTTATTGCTGAAAGAAAAAACGAGGGAGATGCCCCACCATCCCAATAATATCACGTAAAAAAAACAACTTAAGGCAGATAGCTGTGATATTAGAGATAATTATGTAACATCAATAACTACACACTTCCAGGATGTCACTTTTAGTACAGTGTGTGGCTAGCCATCTTGTAGAACAGGATGATCCATGTTACAGATTATACTCGATCACCTAAACATTGACTGTAGGGCAGAGGTGGGGAACCTGCAGCCCCTCCAGATGATGCAGCATTACATTTCCTCCTCTGCCAGCCTCTGACGGAGCATTATGGGAGATATAGTTCGTCAGCAGCTGGAGGGCCGCAGATTCCCCACTCCTGCTGTAAAGAATTAAAGATGATCAAAAATTATCGACACTTTTTGTTTGCAAAATTTCAAACAAATGCATAAAACAAGTGGAAAGAAAACATTCTAAGTGTGTCTGGGTTGTCTCCAGTCTATGACATCACCTTGTGGCTTGATATGCAAATTACACATTTCCTATTAAAAATCATTTCATTTACAAATAAGAACACAGGTGATGTCATAATCAGGAGTCTCCACAGACAAATTGAAAATGTTTTTCTGTTGATTTATGCAGTTGCTCGCAATCGTGATAACACCCTGAATAGTTCATTTTTTTAAACATATTTATTTGTATGCCCTTTATTCACAGTATAAGCAAAACATAGGTATATGGAGTTCCTTAAGGACTGTTAGACCAGTACAATAGACCAGTGCTTTCTCAAACCTGTCTACAAGACCTCCCAACAGTCTAGGATTTAGGAATTACCCAGTTGTGTTTAGGTAAGATTATGTATAACATTTGGTGTGGTTCCCTAACCAGTAAGGAGCCATACATATTTGTATGTCATTGGGGATCTTGAGCACAGGTTTGAGAAGCACTGAGATAGACAAAGCAGTTTATTGTGTTTTGGTTCACCTTTTCCAGAGAGATGACAGACTTTGTGATGATTTGGTATAGCTTATCTAGTCCATAGCTGTTCTGGAAGGGTTACATCTGACCATAAATTACTTTTAGAGACTAGAGCAGGCAGGACGTGACTGAGCAAGACCCAGGCATAACCAGCAGACATACAGTGCTCGAAAAGTTCCATGTATTTCTATACCGCATGACTAGCAAATAAAAATACATGGATAAACTCTGCAGATGGTGCTGTGTCTCCTTTGGAAACGCAGAGCCATGCAGAGCTAAGGCTAATGGGCTATGGAAATTTTACTGGGAAACTTAAAATAACAAGCATCAGTATATACAGCTCTCTGAAAATGTATCAGGGAAGGAGATTTGCAATTAGAGATGGAGGAGATTTCCCCAACCAGACTCTAAAATCGTGCAAATAAATAGCTGTACTTTACTTGGTGAACCGAGATTTCAGAAAGTCTATTATTTCATCTTCTTATTGGTGCGTTAAAGGGTCAGTCCGATGGATTTTTTTCCCCTATGTGTATAGTGTTTAAAATGACCTTCTGAGCCGCAAGTATGTCTGAGCATTGAAAGAGAGACTAAACCCTAAAGATGATCGTATTCGCCTCTCTCTGATTCAAATTGCTTTTAAAGAGGTTTCTGTGAGCACCATTTAGCAGCGATTCCCATTTTAGTTGTTAGTATCGGGGAGACTTGTAGGCTGCCATGTTGTGAATCTCCATGACCTAGAAATGTCTATGATACTGAACATACAAAAAAAGTAAAAAGGATCTCAAAAAATGCTATATAGTGATATCCACAAGGGGGTAACCCTGATACTAACTAGAAGATCTGATAAACATGTGTGGAACATACAACAATCAATAACGTAGAAGCGTAGAATGCGTCGGGCATTCGGCCCATCTAGTCTGCCCAATTCTGGGCTTAAGACTATGTCCTCTCGTTGTTTTTCTTCTTTTAAATATACTCCCCTCCTTTACTGTGTTCAATCTCTTTATGTATTTCAATATTTCGATCATATCCCATCTGTCTTATCTGTCTTCAAAGCTATACCTGATAAGATCCTTTAACCTTTGCTAGTGCAATAAAAGTGCATTTCACCCCCCAGTGTACAAAATGGCAATTAGCAATAAAGCACATGTGTGTCCACCAAAAACAATGTTAAACACACACAAGAAATAGTGTACAATATGTGAATTGATATATATTTTTACCCTGAATAAAGAATTTATGTTTTTGATACTTTATATACAAGTCCCATTAGTGCTCCTATTTTTCCACTTTGGCCTTAAGTTTGAAATTCCATTCTCAATGCCCTGCAATTGTCTCTTTATTGAGTAGATCGTGTAGTCTTGCCGAACCATCCTATTTATTTAAAGCCAATCCAACCTCTCAGGTTCTGCAAATTCTGCACAATGCTTGATATTTTCTCCAATCCCAAATCCTCCTCTCTTATCGTGAAATGATAAACAGAGCTCACGTTTGTGACCCAGTTTTTTGTAAACTAGAGTCAATTAGATATTATAGAGATTTTTTAACATCTAGAAATGATGTGACCTTCCAATTGGAATACTAAGAAACACTGACATCTCTCTGAGAGCTGACTGACAAGATCTGGAGTGATATACTGCAAAATGATTCTGATCTGTCTTGTCTGATGGAACAAGCTACATTAATAATTAATTTGTATCCAGTATATATCAAGATTATGTTATCTAGAATGATATGCTCTTTAAAAGGATAAATGTTCAACTGAGCTCTTTAGGGTAAAACTCCCTGTTAGCATTACACAGTTTATTTATTAAGTGATTGGCCCGACGCGTTCTTCTCACATCAGTACACATTGCCTCATCCTGTCTAGGGAGTGCATTCATTATTTTTTTTACTCTCAACACTCACAGTACAATTAATGTTTAGCTTGACAGAGTTCTTTTAAAATAGTAAATTGGTCCAGACCTCTCCGCTGACATTCACCTTTAGATATAATGGGCTTCCTTTTTTAAGTGGGATTCGCTTTCACCAGTAGAAACCTTTGGTGAGATTGTGCTTTGGTATCCACCAGGAGATGTGTTACAATGAGGTTGATGATGTAAAATACTTGGAAATGTAGAAACACAATATACTTCCGAGCTTCCATTAGATTGCAGTTTTCTTCCCAAAAGTAACATGGCACTTTGTAAAGCCTTGTGAAATATGTTCTCATCTGCTCCTTCCCGGTAGAACAATTTTACCATCTCTGGTGCTGTTTCTCCAGTGATAAAAGGTCGTCAACTGTTTCTTACCACATCTCTCTCTGTAAAGTACAACTGTAGCAGAAACATAGTACTGTTTAATTGAAGTATTGCATCAAGTGTTAACATTTTTAATACAAATGTGTTAATAAAAGAATATAAATAATGTACCTTTATTCTTTGCTCTGTTTAGCTCTAATAAGGAGCGGACATGTTTAAACTCTTAGGACAGTTCTTCATTCACCTTGGTTCAGATGATCTGAGGGATCTGACCCAAGATTCTAAACAACATGTCTGCCTCCTGTTAGAGCTAAACAGAGCGCTCAATAAAGTACATTATTTATATTATTTCATTAAAGCATTTATATACAAACTATCTACACATGATTCAATCTTTCAAATAAACATTAGTTAATTTTTTGCTACAGTTGTTCTCTAATAATAAGACTAAAACAGGTTTTAGCTGATTGTAAGGTAACGAACAGAACATGCGGATTGTACAGTCACAGCCTGGTTAGGATCTGTCCTTTTGTGACACTGTGTAAATCAAAGCTCATAAATAAAGTACGAAACTCATTTAGAGGCGTAATGACTATTTCTCTAAACATTTTATGTTGATTTGTCCGCCCTTCAAGTGCAATTTGCATTGGAGAAAAGACTCAATTAATCATCAGTTGCTAATGAGAGAGAGCTGTAAGAAAACATGAGTTGTAACTCATGCAATGCTGCAGAGGAGAGTAATGCTTCCGATGGATATAGTAATAATAATAATATTAAAAAATTGTAAGGGTCTCACCGGTGAATCCACGGACTTACCTTCCCCCTGCTCCACGGGACACTGCCATCATATTGTGAGGTCCAGACCCTTGCTGCCATCACCTCGCTCTGCTTCCCTGCATGGGCATAGAAGTACGCAACATATATTGATGAGGCTGGGGCTCATCCTCCATAGTCCAGTGCTCAGTTGTACTGTGCTTCACAGGAGATTCTACCTCTCTGTCTGCCTTGTACCGTTTAGATTTATTTGCTATCTTGGTTCCTGACCCGTGGCTTGAAATATATTTATTATTATGACCCGCCCCCACAATTGGACGGGACCGGACCCCCTAGGATTTATGCCTATTGGTCCATCTATAGTTGGCTACTATTCTTGCGATTTAACGTCCAGCTTACAATCTGCATTTGAGGGTCTCCATTGATCCCAGCTATTTGGATGAAATACCTTCCAGGACTGTCTGTCTTTTTGGGATTTTGGCCACTAAGGGGTCCATACTGGATAGCAACCCCTACATACTGTTTGGCAAACTGAGCTGGTGTTGTTTGCATATTTTATTTGTGACTGGCATTCCTACTGTAATAAATGTATACCTTTATATATATTACGGTATGGTATCACACTATGTGCATACCTTCCTTTCCTCTATTCTATGTACTGTGTGGTTCTACAGGTTTGAGATCTATACAGAAACCAGTGATAAGTTCTACCCAGGCTGGTGTCTGTTTCTTCTTCCCTTTGCTATGCTGTTGTAGGATTGGAGGGGTCACTGGAGAGCCAGAACAGAAGAGTATATATGTTCTACTCAGCTGATGTTATACTCGTATTTTACTATATATAATGTAAATAAAATGACATGAATATACAGTAGGTAACGGCTGGCCAATTCTCACTAACCCTCCTGACCCTGAAACAGTGCAGTGTATCTTTCTCTTGTTCCAATGCAATTCTTGTTGCTAAATTTAACGCTGGCTCCCCATTTATATAAACACTATTTTTTTTATTTTATTAATTTATGCCATTAACCTTGTTACATCAATTATAACCTTAAATTAAGTTTCATTTGGTCAAATAAATAGAAATTTTAAAACTTTACCAATTAAGGAAGAACTAAAAATAAAGTTCTACTCAGTGAAGAGAGAATTGCAAGGAACTGAGGCGGACATTTTTAACGTAAAGAGACTGTCTGGGGCCCAACATGTATCTTCCAAATGTTAATGCAAATTAATGTGCTTTCAAAGAACTTTAAAATGCATGTCTTACATTTTGTATTGCTTACAATTTTAAATACTTACAGCTAAAGGAAATGGGGACATTGCAGCAGTTTGCAAGAAACATGGACTGCCCACACTAGCTGAGTAAAAGTAAATTTCCAGCACAGGAAGTGACTACATGAAATAAAACTTTATATCCTCAGTGTCTATATAATCAGTGCTGCCGCACCTGCAGTAAACATGCAGAGTAATCACTGGGGGAGGGCTTGAGTCAAATATTAAACATGTGATTTATCCAGAATGCCTGTATCATATCACACAGGGAGAAAAGCCTGTGCATTATACAAGCAGTGATCTTCATATTGCACCAAAGTGAGTTTGTGGACTAGACTGTCCCTTTAAGTCCTTAAAGTAGCTGAGTTAGAAAAAATCTCCCATTTAGCTGCACTGGAGAATTTCTCCCAACTCCAACAGCTACATTGGCCTAAAGTTTGAAATTCCCATCTCAGTTACCTGCAATTCTCTCTGAGTAGATCCTTAAACGTACTTCGATTGTCCCATCTATGATGGGCTGCACTTAGATGCTTTGATATTAAGGAAGCCATGATGTGTATATTTTGAATAATGGACCCCAATTAAAGGAGACAAGTTAGTAGCCCCTACTGAACTCCAGGTCATACTATATCTTATATCCTGACCTTTGAATTAATACGTTTATTGTGGCTGGCTGGATTGCAATACCCTATGTTAGATCTAGAGATATCTCTTCTGCTAGATAATTCATTTAACACCAGTGTTTGTATGTTAGCAACAAACATTGCATTGGAATAAGAGAAAGATACACTGCATTGATTCCGAGTCAGGAAGGTCAGGGAGAAATGGACAATTATGATTTTAGTTGCAGGACAGTCAAGCAAATTGTCGAAATGTTTCAAATAAATACAGTGAATGAACTCCAGACACCACTGACTACAATTAGTAAAGATGATTATGGAACATAACCGCTAACTGATTTCCCTGTGCTCACCTATCTCGATAGACTACTTGCCTCACCTCAAGCAAGTTCTAATCCACAATATGGTAGTGAGTGAAAAATTATCAGTCACAATTCAAGGATAACTGTAAGCAAGAATAGAACCGAATAGCTCTATCAGTGGGCAGATATGTTGTTTAAACTGTTTGCTCTGTATAGCTCTATCAGGGGGAGGGCATGTTGTTTAGAATCTTTGCTCTGTATATCTCTATCAGGGGGCGGACATGTTGCTTAGAATCTTTGCTCTGTATAGCTCTATCAGGAGACGGACATGTTGTTTAGAATCTTTGCTCTGTTTAGCTCTATCAGGGGCGCACATGTTGTTTAGAATCTTTGCTCTGTATAGCTCTATCAGGGGGCGGACATGTTGTTTAGAATATTTGCTCTGTATAGCTCTATCAGGGGGCGTGCATGTTATTTAGAATCTTTGCTCTGTTTAGCTCTATCAAGGGGCGGACATGTTGTTTAGAATCTTTGCTCTGTATAGCTCTATCAGTGGGTGGACATGTTGTTTAGAATCTTTGCTCCGTATAGCTCTATCAGTGGGTGGACATGTTGTTTAGAATCTTTGCTCTGTGTAGCTCTATCAGGGGGCGGGCATGTTGTTTAGAATCTTTGCACTGTATAGCTCTATCAGGGGGCGGACATGTTGTTTAGAATCTTTGCACTGTATAGCTCTATCAGGGAGCAGACATGTTGTTTAGAATCTTTGCTCTGTATAGCTCTATCAGGGGGCGGGCATGTTGCTTAGAATCTTTGCTCCGTATAGCTCTATCAGGGGGCGGACATGTTGTTTAGAATCTAGGGTCAGATCTGCCCCCATTCAAATGCAGAGCAGTAACAATGGTGAGAAGATGAGGCTCTCTCCTCAGGCCCCCCTGTAATGGGGAGATAGGGAATAAAGGTGGATTATAATAAGGCTGTTATTCACTTATTAGTATTTTTGTGGCCTTTGTTGAAGTTGATTAGCGTGCAGCAATCTATCTCCGGTACAGAATTTACCCCGGTATCCTGAAACTGTTAAACATTTCTGTTTGAGTACACAGAGAAAGTATTTAAATTAAATCCCTTTAAATGCTTTCATTTCAATTCTATTAAGGGAACATTTGAAGACAAAGTGCAGCTCTCCCAGTTATCTTATCCTGGGAGTGTTAAATCCACTTTACTTTGAACAATAATTTCAGTCTGTCCAATTATAAGTATCTCCCCCATGCAGGTCTGTGTTCTGTGCAATGCTAGGGTTTCAGCATCTGCATTGCATTTTATTGAATGCATTTTTAAATGAATATTTTGTCTCATGCTGTTTTACTCTGATTAGATTACATGGAGCTCAGTTTCTCAGTTATGCTTTGTTTTATTGTCCTACTAGCTGTCGCTGTGGACGTGTTATATTTATCATTCCCCTGGGTATAGCACCTTCCTGTCCTAATTCCCTGTGCATTTCTCACTTGTTTTTCTGTTTGTGAGAATGCCACTTCTGAGATACCCAGGATTCACAGTGTAAGGAGGGCCGAGGATCAGTCAGAGGTAACAAACACTCTAATCAACTACATCCTCCTTTATACTCAACAAGGCTTTGGGTTGCTGTGGCTTGGTTGAGGCTCATGGGAGTTGCACCTCAACAAATGTTGGAGTGCATTGTGATTTTACTTCTTACTTTACAACAGAGTATGTCAAACTCAACAGAACAGTGCAACAGTGCAACACCCGATGATGGCAATGATTAGTCAGTATTTGTCTGTCTGTCTAGCTGTGTGTCTGCCTGTCTAGCTGTGTGTGCGCCTGCCTGTCTAGCTGTGTGTTTATCTGTCTGTCTAGCTGTGTGCCTGCCTGTCTAGCTGTGTGCTTGTCTGTCTGTCTAGCTGTGCGTTTGTCTGTCTGTCTAGCTGTGTGTTTGTCTGTCTGTCTAGCTGTGTGCTTGTCTGTCTGTCTAGCTGTGTGCTTGTCTGTCTGTCTAACTGTGTGTCTGCCTGTCTAGCTGTGCGTGCGCCTGCCTTTCTAGCTGTGTGATTGTCTGTCTGTCTAGCTGTGTGCCTGCCTATCTAGCTGTGTGCTTGTCTGTCTGTCCATCTGTCTGCCTGCCTGTCTAGCTGTGTGCTTGTCTGTCTGTCTAGCTGTGTGTGTGCCTGCCGGTCTAGCTGTGTGCTTGTCTGTCTGTCTAGCTGTGTGCCTGCCTATCTAGCTGTGTGCTTGTCTGTCTGTCTAGCTGTGTGCTTGTCTGTCTGTCTAGCTGTGTGTCTGCCTGTCTAGCTGTGTGTGTGCCTGCCTGTCTAGCTGTGTGCTTGTCTGTCTGTCTAGCTGTGTGTGCGCCTGTCTGTCTAGCTGTGTGTTTGTCTGTCTGTCTAGCTGTGTGTCTGTCTGTCTGTCTAGCTGTGTGCCTGTCTGACTTTCTTTCTATGGTACAACTGATGCACATGTTGTTGAAATAATATCAGCATATTTAAATAATACATCATGAAATGAATGATTATGACAGGGGCTGTCATAGATTGATATAATAGATTGTTTTTTAAAGGTGCTTCTGAAGAGAATCTCTGTTTTACTGGCATTAAATCATAAAAAAGCAATATTATTTGACATTAGCAGACATTAAACATATTTTATCAGAAACCTAACACATTTGTGTTTACTATAGACCTGTTTATGATATAAATTGGAATGACATTTTAATTAAAACAACATGATGCTTCATTTAAAACAGCATGCTCTAACCAAAAATCTTTTCCCTCTTGGAAATGATGGAATTAAGGAAAAGAAAAGAGAACCAACATAGTGTATTTAATTATGCTAAATCAGACTAATTGTAATAAGCACACCATTCTGCTATTGGATTTTAACTCAGCAAATGCCTTGTTGAGGTTTATGGTGGGAGGGGGGGGGGGGGGGGGCATTTATAAATGATTTAATATCACATAATTTCTTCTGTCTGTTTACTTTGCTAATTCCATTCTGGAATGTGGTGGGGGTGGCCCCTGCAGAGACACTTGACGTTGGATGACCCAGCGAGGTTAGGACAGATAGAGCACAGATCATTGGTGCGATACCACTACTGATTGGCACATGAATTTTGACCTAGTGTGTTTCTGACAAAGCTTCGCCAGGACCAACACATCGACACTGATCTAGAGCGGACACCTGGTCGGCATAGCGCGGGGAATGTCAGAACTCCCAGACCAAGCACAAAGTACTGTAATCCATATCATATATTATAATTTCACCAATTGCCCCATCTTATCTGTGCTTTAAAAACGCTCAGATGGATCTGTTCTTGAAGGGAAATTGTAGTCAAGAAAATTAAGCTATCCTTAATTGAAAGCTAGTATGAAGTGTAGACATGTTAAATAGAAATGTTTTAATGAAAGAATACAAATAAAGTACCTTTATAGGAGCTTCTTTGTCCTTATACTGCTCTATCAGAGGAGTGACATGTTGTTTAGAACCTTGGCTCAGATATGTCAGAACTTCCTTCACTCAAATTGAAGGAAGACCAAAGAGTCTAAACACACGTTTGTCCCTATCAGAGCTGCAAAGAGGCCTTAATAAGGAATATTTAGAAGATTTTATTAAGGCATTTCTATATTAAACACGTACATTTGATAGAATCTTTAAATTTTTTGCCTAGAATTGTATTTTAGGGATAATCATATTACAAGCATTCCTTTAACTTGTATTACTTCAACTGGGAAGTTATTCCAGGTGCCTAGTACCCTTTCTGAAAAAAGCATCGCTAGGAAGGCCAAGAGGCAATTATTGTTAAGAGAGGGTCACAGATTCACAATGGTTATTGATCTCTCACATCTACTGAATAAACTTTAAACTCATAATGAATCATTATATCCCTACAGCGACCAAGCAATGCAGACGGGAGCCTGATAAACCCTCTCGTGTAAAATACAAGTTGTAACATTTCCAGAGAGTAATCAATTATTATTAATTTTTTTTTTTTTTACAGAGATTGTAATTATCCCCTCAAAATGTTTTGACAGATGTTTAAGATCTTCTTGGCTTCAAACAGTAAAAATAGACTCTGATCAATAAGACATCGAGCTGACGTTATGGTGTCATAATTCACAGTGATTAAATGCTGGCCGTTCAGCTCGGCAAAAGTTAAAGTTTTTTAAAAATGTTATCGCCCCTGTTCAATAAAAATGATCCACTCGGAACTAATAAGTGTTAAAGCACTATTTTGTGGGAAGGGATAAAGACGTTTTATTAAAAACACTGTTATTCTCCCAAAAGCATTAATGTAATGACCCCTGGTCCTCTTTCATCCCCTTCCCCCCAAAATAGAATACCAGGACATCCCTCAATTTAATATATGAGGCCAGGGTCTGGCAAAATGTTTATCCACAGGGACCAGGGGTCACCCATATGCCCCTGGCACCCCCCAATCAATAAACAGCGCCTAAGGCATGGCAAATGCCCTTCCACCTTCTGTTTATCCATGACCCCCCCTTACTTAAACACAATTTACATTTAACCTCTACCCACTCCCCCCTACCTCTTACTTGTCCAGGTAAAGGGGGATTAAACTGGAATAAACATCCACCCTTTGAGTGCCATGATGAAATGAAAATCACTGTCCACCCCCTGGTCACACAAGGTGTGCCATATGGATAAAAATATATGTTCAGTTTATACCCCACAATGATCCTCATCTTTGCGCAGGGGAAGGAGACATCCAAAAACAAATTATAATAATCCACCTGAAAAAAACGCTGTTTAATAATAAAAAATAAGAACACCCAGCCCACCGAACATGTTCATCCTCAGCAGAGGACTGATGCAGAATAAAATTACAATCCATGATGGCTGGGATTTCAAAAGCCTAAGGGTTCTGGTAGTGTCAGTCATTCAGATGCCTCCTGGTCCCAGTCCTGCCATTGGCTGTTTTCCAAAATGTTTTTACCCAATTATTGATTGCGGCCATGGCCATGTATGCAGGCCCTGGCCGAGCATTTCTTTTTAAACAGGGTTAAACCTGTCTAGCTGTGTGCCTGTCGGTGCGTGCTTAGCTGTGTGGCTGTCTGTCTTAATCTCTTTCTGTAACTAATACACATGTTGTTCAAGTTGTTTACAACATTTTTAAATAGTGCATAATGAAACAAATTATTATGATAGGGACTGTTATACACAATATTTACAAGCCTATTATAATGGGACGGCAACCCAAGGCCAGTAGCACCTCTGCCTGTTATGTTAAAATCCCCTCCTTAGCCCCAGATTTACAACTCAGGATTCACCCAGCAAGTCTTTCCTGGAACCTTGTTCTTTGTATCCAAATTGCAGACAGGACAACTAGCAGTTATAATTAACATTTATTTGTGAAAAAGCACATACTTATATACAGACAAAAATGACATCAACTAAGGGGGAGGCACAGGGGAACTAATTATAACATGCTTAGCCACAAACAATAGAAAACCTAATCTAAAACAGGTAAATAAACACAGTATAACTTAACATAATTAAACTTGACACCTTTAGATACAGACACATAATGAACACAACATAATCAGTTTAACAGTAGGACATGCAATGGGGAAATCCTGCCTCACACCTTTCAGGATACAAAGTTCAGATACATACATAATACACTCAATTAAAGTAACTTGTTAATTGAGGGACATTACTGTACACCAGGACACTGAATGACTTACATGAAGACAAGGGGTAAGGTGACATAATGAAAGGGGTTTGCAGGATAGGATACAATCTTAACCTGGGTGAAACACAATGAATGGGACAAAGGCTTGGATCCCAGGGTACACTTCCTGAGTGACATCCTGAGTGAGCCTTTGTTTGTAGTCAAGTTGAAAAAACAAGGTTCCACTGGTGCCCTCAAAGTTTGTACCCATAAACCTAGTATATCTACAGACAGGGCCCGTAGTCCACAGGGAGTCTTCTGGTCCCCAGGGCCTTCCAAGAGCCCCAGTCATGCAGGCTGTCAGGATTCCCTTTGTGACATCTATACTATGAATTGTTTCTGAATATCCTTCCGGAACAAAAAATGATTCATTCTCTCCGGGTTCTATGATTAAACTTTGTGAAAAAGAAAGAAAGAAAGCCGTCAGGCTTTAAATCAAGGTCATTTCAAAGCCAGGAAAATGCGGTTAAAATTGTGTGTGAAACACAGTTGCGTGAGATTTAAGTTACTGCCCTTTTCCCCCCTTAGCTGGGAGGGATTCCCTATTTTATTCTGGGTGGGATTTATTGACACAGAAAATGCAGGTTCAGACACCGAAGCATCTTGTTCTAATCATAGTATTCCTTAGCTGCTGGTAGAATAACCAGTTAATGGTCATGGATACTCTAATCACACCTTGTTACATTCACCTGATGTCTTCATCACCCAAGTCCTCATATATTCTGCTTTCATACCTAGGACATCTGTAGCCTGGAAACAAATATTTGCATAAAACTTAAATATTTCTGCCTTAGTGAATATCACTAGTGAAATGGGTTAATCACTGGATATTTTATGTACAGGGACAGGCAAGATGTACATACAAGGACACCACTGTCCATGGTAGAATCTTTGAAGGTCCATAAAACGTCATAAAATCACAAAGTACAACAAATGTCCACCATTAACAATTTTGGTGCCTGGCTCCCACAGAATAACATGCTATGATGTCACATGATGTTGTATGACCTTGTGAGATTAAGACAGTAAAGGGTCAACTTGATATTTGGTGCCAAAATGGTCCCTCTGAAGACCAAAGTGATTCGGGACACCGAACGCCTCTAATGCTTTAGTTTACGAATGACCCCCACATAAACCCACCCTACAAAGGCCAGATCACAAGTGTGATCCCACTACTGATCGGCAGGAGGGTTTTCACCTTCTCCATTTCTGACTGGGGTCGGTTCATATGTTTGATACCAAACTTATGCCACCCGATCAACAACACACAGGATATACCAGAACTCCTAAACTCAAGTCATTCAACAGCCAAAGCCTTATCCATTCTATTCATCAATTGTTTACAAAGATATTGTATCCAATTATGACCAAGCAAAAAGTAATGGAATCCTATCCTATCTATGGTCTTGATTAACTTTTTCAGAGTATAAATTCCTCTTTGCCCTCCTCTGTGAGAAGACATGTCCTTAGACTTATTGTCCAATGTGTGAGTGTCATGCACTGTAAATCAGCCCCCAACGTAATGCAGGGCTGGGTAGCCTGACTGCACAGGGGCATGATAGGAAAAGTAGGATAGTAGAACAGGGATGTCTAAGTGGGACAATTGGGGTTGTGCATCAATAATTTGTAACAATTGTTGTTTTTGACTCAAAATGATCTATCTCTGTAAGTTGGATATTCTACATTGTGGTCTCTTCTCACAGCAGGGGGTTAACTGCAGTGTACTTTAAAAACATTTCCCCAAAATGATGAAATTAGCTAAGTGGTTACTGTAAGTTTCTACCTGGCTAAAGGCCCAGACAGTGCATTAACACAGGGTCAAGCATGCCCCTTAGTAAGAAAAGCTGAGTGCATTTTTTTTTTACCAAAATGATTTCTGTCCCAGTGAAATTAACTTGCCCCCTGCATGATTAGACACATTCTTCTCTCATAGCAGAAGTTATTTTTTTTTTAACTTAATGCCAAAAAATGCATTTTCATCTATTCATGTTGTTGTGTTTGGTATTTTATACAGAAATAAATTGGCCCGTTTTCTCCACTAGACTGTGTTTTTCTGCAGTTCATTATAATATTATCCTTTAATGTATGACTACAAAATGATCTGCAAAGCTAAATATAGTACCAATTTACAACAACGGATTCCCCAATATAGAAACCACTCATGTACCTCGGCCACAATTTTTTTTGTTGTTGACCTGATTTACATATGCCTACCCAAAATCCCTTGCAGTGGTGGTATCACTGTGAATGTATGGTTTCTGGGGGACAAGCAGTGTGACTGGTGTGTGTTTATTTGTGTTTGATAATGCTTTTGCTAACCACTGAAATTCAGGTAGAGGTTTTTTTCCCATCATCCTTACCCCACCATTACCTAAATGGTTTGTTCTTCACCTTTTTTAGGGGCATTGTAAAAGGCAAGGGGCGGGGTGTAGTGGTAACTCCATCCACATTGTTGCAAGATCTGCCAAGCTTTGTCCAAATACCACCCACTTTTGCTCACATTCCGACGTTAGTAGGACATGCTCCACATTGCTGTTGATGGCTTGTCCAGAGCTGTTACCAGTTATTAATTATTACATTTTTATAGTCAAATAAAAAACATTTTGTTACTGGGAGCCTTTCTCGAGATTTTTCAGACCAGTTCTTTTCAGTAAGAAGGAAACGCTCATACCATGTTGTGTAGACTGTAATCCCAAGCCTAGAACCTGCAAAATAGGGTGGAAAGGAAGGTATTGGAGGATATATTGACCAGCACATGCCTGTCAAACTCACGTTCACAACCGGACCCTCGTCACTCTCAATGTTCTGTATCAAAGTCAATGAAGGCTCCGAATAGGACATGATATCCGCTGTCTGCAGTCACTACTGTAAAGTCACTCTGTCCTTACACAGAAATGCTAAAAGCATCATAACATGTATAGCTTGGAGGAAAGACGTAACAGGGGGGATATGATAGAAACATTTATATACATAAAGGGAATCAACACAGTAACGGAAGAGAGTATATTTAAAAGAAGAAAAACTACCACAACTAGAGGACATAGACTTAAATAAGAGGGGCAACGATTTAAATGTAATATCAGGAAGTATTACTTTACTGAGAGGGTAGTGGATGTATGGAATAGCCTTCCAGCAGAAGTGGTAGAGGTAAACACAATCAAGGATTTTAAGCATGCGTGGGATAAACACAAGGCTATCCTAGCTATAAGCCCGGGAACGGGGGACTAATAAAAGTACTCAAAAAAAATTGGTCAGACTAGATGGACTGAATGGTTCTTATCTGCCGACACATTCTATGTTTCTATGTTTCTAAAAGAAGTAATGAGCTAAGCATTATGGGAAATGTTTCTCAGCAGAAGCTAAATCCCTGCAGTTTGCTAGTTTCCTGTTTTAGGTGTTAGACTTTTCATGTTGTATATCAGTGTTTAAAAGACACATGTGACACTTAAGATGGAGGAGAGGGGAGGGTTTGGTAAGAGCAAGAGAGGATTTGATAAAAAATTGAGGAACACGATTTGTCAAAGTTCAAGTCTTTAATTTCTGCCTGATAGGGGTATGGTTTGATGTTCTGGCAGAGTTCCAAAGATGCATGCTGAATATCCAAGACATTGGTTAGCTATCGAAGATTGATCAATAAAAGGTTCTCAAACATCACATCTATTACCTCTCGGGGGTCTATACTGTTAAAGTTCAGATGCATTTGAGACTTACCTATGCATCATGCAGAGTCAAACTGGGAGAGTCTCCCCTGCTAGAAGAACAGTATTGGCCTCGCTTTTAATGATTCATTATCCATGACCAGCTTAGTGCTTCACGCAGGAAACGTTTGGCGAGTGCAGAATGCGCAGTTGAGTCAGTCTGATGAAATGTTTCTCCCACCTCAACTCACCTTTTAGTGAATAAACCACAAAGACCAGTGTAATATCAATTCCTAACCTTCTTCATGTGAGATTGTACTATTCTACGACTACTGACTATTGTCTTTATTTCTGTTGCAAAATCTCGTGCGTTTCCTTATATGTTAATTGGACCCAAGGAAAAAAAATGTTCCAGAGATTTAAAGTAGATTTAAATATTCACCAAGTCAATGGTTACTAGATTTACAAATTGACAGCACAATTAAGAGATCCGCTATAATCCGGTAACCAGCTTGGACATTGATTTTATGTAGACTGATAATGAAGAAAAACTAAATTGACATATAATGAATATATATATATAGAGAGAGAGAGGGCCAAAAGAAGTGTCAAAAACTGAAGCAAAATCAATACAACTAGCAGGAATGTAAATCAAACACAATATAAATCACTATACATTATTTGTCACTGTAGACGAATAGCAGATTAAAGATATCATTGAGGATTAGGTCCTGACCTGGCTGTTGGAAGACACTGGGTGGAAACCACTTGCCAATCTGATCCTCAGATCTTCAAAGTTACTGGTACATTTGACCTTTGTTCACTTTGTAGACTGAACATGAATTCTGACAGCAAGAGGCTCAGGAAATTGTACTCTAAGGAAGAGGTCAGGCAGATTGCCCTTTCCTGACCTGCATCCTCAATATCGCTCACGATATGGAGAGCTTTGGAGCGTGATCCTTCTTTTTTTGTGAAAAATTCTGAACAGCTCAAAAGAGTTCAAAACTGTAATTATCAAGCATATTGCAAGAAACAATGCTTAAAAAACTCATGATGGATGTCTTGCTCATATGCTATAGAATAAAATAAGATGTCAATTTATAGTTTAGCTACTGTCAGATGACCATTGTTAAAATGTTAAAGGGACTATATATGATCTATACATACAGACACATTTACAACACATTTTTCTCCTAATTCAGGCATGTGCTTGCAGTTTTGCTAACATAATGTACAGTTCATTTTCAGTCATTTTTATATTCTCTACAGTCACAATCAAATCAATTTTTAGGCAATATAGTCCCTGTAAGTAAGGAATTATTTTATCCAGAGCAAAAACTGAATGGAATATAAAGTAACATAAAGATTGTATCTATTGTGTGTTAAAATGGTAAATATAATGAGTATTTCAATCAAACACAATCAAACACACAGCATTTAAGATCAAGGTCTTCTTCTTGTCTTGGACTAAAGTTGCAAATTGGTATTTATTTAAGAGCAGGGACTTCAGTAACATTACCCTGATGTTCACAAAGCTCGGAGAGAACATAAAACATGTTCTGTTTTCACTTTGAATGAAAGCTGACTAATTTACCTGACGTTAATTCATTTTGTTAAAATTCTCAAGAGCAACAGAGGGGAGAACTGTCAGAAAGACCCCCTTCCTGGCGGAAATGCAGCTGCCACAACTGATTTATGCGATGGGTTCCCATGAGTTTGGAACGCATAATTACGACATGATAAAAAAACAAAACGTGGCTTTTAAGGAGAACTTGATTAACTCAACAGCAAGGAAGACAATCTGTGACATAATCAGAATGATTCCTGTCCACATTTTACAATGTGACATATGAAGCAAAAAATGAGACACTGAACAGTCAGGAGTGGCATGTTGGAAGTGGTTTAACCTTATCCTCTTATGTGTCTATGCTGCTAAATCATTTTTGTGAAGTTTATTATAGCAGACAGACAGCAAAACTGATGTTTAGAACTTAAAAGAGCATTAGAACGTGTTGGCAGATAAGCACCATCTGGTCCCTAGAGTCTGCACCCAAATTTTGTTTATTCTGATCTAGGATAGTTCTATGCCTATATCATTAATACTTCAATTTCTCCACTATATTCCCTCTACCTCTTCCGCTGTTCCATGCATCCACTACCCTTTGGCTAAAGTAATACTTCCTGATATTAATATTAAACCTTTGCCCTGTAATTTAAGACTATGTCTTCATCTGTTAGTGTTTACCCTGTATCCTGCACAGGGTATTAAGGGAAATTTCTTGCAAGGACTCCTATTCTTCCTCTGTTATTGCAAACTTGTAAGAGAAAAAGGGCAGATGCTCTGGGTCATAAGCTGATGAACATGTTCAGTTTATTCAGTAACTTTTTTGCAATGAATGGCATGAATGACTTAATTGTCAGGCAGGGCAGCACTTCCCACAACTTTAATTTTAAATATGTATTCATGGCACTGTATTCAGTAAAAATGTACTTTTCAAAAACAAATGTAAAATGAAGGTTTTGATTCACATATACAATAAACTACAATATAATATTAATGCGGCAAAATAACTTGTAATTGTGGTACTGGGCCATTTCCCGCTGACATATGATGGTGAATATTCAATCTCTGTGCCTCATGCATAACTTTGTGGAATGTTTTTACAATAACGAATGTCAGCTTCATAAATCCTTTCATGACTTGGAAAGCCAATTTACCCAAATTTTACATTACTCTATATAACAAGATCACTTGTGTTTTGAATAGCATGATTCTCCAGGATGATTAGATGTTATTTGTTAAAGATAAGGTTTTTCTAATGTGAATAGGACTAAGTATATGTCCCAAGAATAATTTTTCTTCCAGTAAAATGTAAAATATATAGTTTTTAGATTATACTCCTTACTGATATTTACACAAACCATTAAAGTACCAGTAAATATTATCTACAAATAATCAACCAACATAAAACTGAAATATGAACTTTCCAAGATTAATGGATGATATTTTTGTTGAGTTTGTCAAACACATTTATATCAGAGGTGAAATGTTACCTGTCTCTAATTTTTTTTTTTCTGAGTTTATTAATGCATGTTTTTCATGGTAATAAAATCTCATCATATGTCAGAACTAGTGTTGAGCGAACCCGAACTGCACTGTTCAGGTTCGTACCGAACATTACGGAAGTAATTCGGTTTATAGACTTTCGGTTTATAGAATAGCAATAGCATTACATGTATTCCATAAACCGAAAGTCTATAAACTGAACGTCGTTCGGTTTATAGACTTTCGGCTTATAGAATACATGTAATGCTATTGCTATTCTATAAACTGCAAATTATAAACCTGAGAGACAGCCAGAGGAGGGGTTGGCAACTGTTGGCCCAGGGGATACACACACAATTTAGTTGGCACTGGTGCTGCTTCATCAGCATTCCTAATATCATCAGGGATAGAGGCTAATATATAGGTGTCACAAACTACTGGCATTTACATTGAACTAACATCACTACACAAACTGTTTGTTTATTTATGTATTCTGTGCAGTTTTCCTTTCCAACTTTTTCTCCTGGTGTCTTTTCAAGTCTCCAGGCCATCTGATTATCTATATCTACTTATACAGCAGAAGTGCAATTATAAATGACTTGGTGAGCTACATAGTACAAGTGACTGACAGCTATCCTGTTACTTTGATTTTATTTCCCAGCACTGGTTAATGTGATATAATTCCCTATATCATTACCACACACTGCTATAGTGCTTTATACAGACTATTCCTTCCCTATTTTGGAATATTACAGCCAACGTGAGCTCCTCTTTCCTTCATTGAGACAAGAGAAACTCTTGTCATTTATTGCTGACAGATAATTTAAGTGGCTATTTAACTAATGGAAACACCCCTCCACCTGACAATCAGTGGGTAGTAGAAGCATTATCAAACACCAAGCTACACACACCAGCCAAGTCAGAAGGACTTTAGACATACCCTAGGACAGAGGTGCAGAGATAAATAACCATGCATGGACAGCTGGTCCATCCTTAATGGGTCATCAGCATGAGGTTGGTTCCCTGGTTTCCTGCTTGAGATAAGGTACAGAGATTGACAACCATCCAAGACAAATGGATAGAAAGATAGAAGTGAAAAGGGGAGCCTCCCCAGCCCACTGAGAGGGATTACAGAGCAGCTCAGTGGACAATTGCTCACCAGCATCCCTGGCCAGCCCTATCCTGGAGACAGAGAAGCGCTGTTTTTCCGGCCTCTTCATATTCAATAACCAGGGTTTAGTACAGGGCTAAACTCAATGGTGGAACCACTGGTAGCAACTAAGATTCTAACCAACATGTCTGCCCCCTGAGAGAGTGATATGGAATAAAGTAGGCTCAATAAGGAACTTTATTTGTATTCTTTCATTCTATAATATCTTTATAAATCATCTACACTTCATACAATACTTTAATTACAATATGTTTTATTTTTTGCTACAGTTGTCCTTTAAGTGTAAGTGTCCTTTTTTGCAATGTTCCTGAATAAAGCCTTGTGGGGGATAATCACTAAAAGGTGGGTAGTGGCGAGATGCCTATAGCTATATATTGCACAGGGACAAACATGGTGAGTTTCCCCAGCTTAGTAAACTCACCAGGTTTATCCCTGCACAATGTATAGCTAAAATGGTCCCATGGATTGTTCATCTCACCTCATCTCACCTCAACTCACCTACAGCTCACCTTTAAGTGAATAGCACCCTGGGTTATTACCATTGAAAAGAGAACATCCTAGGAGCCTGGCCAGAACTCTGAACCATCCCCTGAGAAGTCACTACTCTTTCTGAAGTGTTTGACATCAAAACTGAAACAGGGTGAGAAATACAGTTGGCAGGTCAGCATAATCCATTTGTAAAGTGCTCTTTTTGGTGTTTCCCACTGGGGGCACTCTAACAGGGAACATTGCCAGTATTCATGTGTCTTAGTGTGTCCTTAAAGCTGTCCTTTGAGGGGTTGATATATAGAAAAAAACCTTTTCATGGCAGCAATGGAATGTGTGAAGATACTCTCACCATTCTAGAAGCCATCTTGAACTCGGCAAAGTATGATGTGCGTGAGCTATACTGAGGACCAAGCGTGTCCAGGTGAGTCTGTATTAGCGTTCATGGCAGATGACTAATATCTCATCCTATGAAATACCTGACATTGTTATTTAGTGCCTGGGAGTCTCCGACCACAGCAGCTCACTGGATTGAGAATCAGCCATTTCATTGACTGTTTCCTACTATGACTTGAAAGCATCTGCTAATTGGGTGCTCTACATCTATATTTTGGCTTCCTTCCTCAATCTTTTTTGAAGGAAATTGATATTTATTTAAAATTAAAGTCAATCTTTAATAATAACATTGTCTACATGTTGTGTAGATAAAAAAAGTATTCTGAATTAGTTTTTCCAATCCTTGCCAATTCTAACAACGATCACTGGATGTAATGTAATAAGTGATGCCATGTGCAGTGATGCAGGTGTCTGGCTGGTCTTCTGCAGACACCACATTCATGGAATGTCTAATATAATAGTATTGTTGATTCTGTTTATTTCTTTATACACAGCAGCTAAGACAAGCTGGGGAAGTGTAATAACATTTTTTTTTACTGTCTTATTTTTCCTTTTTACAGCAATAGGTGACTCCCAAGAGGACCAACCTGGAGCTCTAAAACTTAACCAGCTCATTATTTTCTTTAGTACAAAAACAGAAAAAAAGAATGGTCTAAGGGTTTTGAGGAAAAGCTGCAACAAAAACTTATAACCTCAAGTCCCAAAATTTAAAGTGCATGCAGCGGAAGGCTGACAAGAGGGGCATTTGCCTCCTGGCTGCTCTCTAACCTGTGAAACAAAACAAGTAGTAACCGAGCAGGCTTAGCATGGCTGATTTATATTCAGGAACTCACCCTGTGAGAAGCCCAGAGTTAGTGGTATCCCATTCCCGCTAGACAAAAAAAGTGATCCAAATAATTAATTGGCTGCTAGATATTCTCCAGAATAAGTCGAGACTGGACACAGTTTTCAAATTTTAGAAAATTCTTCTTTGTTAAATTGAATGATTCTGAACATACACCGGCCACCGATGCTCTCTAACCTCACTCAATGGCGTCAAGTTTTTTCCCTCCGTCTACTGCTGTTATATCTATCACCATTTTTTGCCATTAAAATCATCACGGATTTATCACCAAAGATCCTGAGTGCGGATTCTTGCTTCTTTTTCTATTTCAATTTGTTGGTCTTTAAATCGCTGGGTTAGCGTGGGAAGCCGGCACCTGGATCTCACGCACAGCTGAAACACCCTTGCAGTGCTGGAGAGGCACTGTGCGAGGACGGTGGAGCCCAGACCCTCTCCCCTTGTCTTAGGGGTTATCTTTACCTCACAATCAGGCAAGTCCTACGCTAAAACTTAATAATATACTAGCAAATGAATAACACAGAAACACAGACACCAACACAAAGAAACATAGGGCCGAGAAATGGAGAAAGCAAACTGAGGAAACAAGTGGAGCACACTTAAACAGGAACAAAATAACAAGATAGAAGGAAGCAGAGCAAACAAGGAATGGAACATAATAACGGGCAGAAAGGAAAAGGCAGAAATGGAGTACAACAGGGACCAAGGGAAGCAGAACAGGGCACAGGAACCCAGAATAGGGAAATCCAAATAATAGGGTTTGTAGAGGGGGGATCCCTTATCAAACTTCAGAGATTGAGGCCAGGACACAAGCAAAGACATAACATAAATAACTGGATACATACTGGATGAATCTGCATGTGGGTTTCAGCCTGATAGATTGTGAGTTTCTTCTTCCGGGTTAAACCCATTATCAAACATTGTGTGGAAGCTTAGAACACTGTGTGTGACAAGACGTTTGATGAGAACACCTCGGCTTACTTATTTTGTATAATTCTATTTTCCACTGAAGCTTTGTCTGCTTCGTATGATTTTTTTTAGCATTCACTTGGATTACAATAGGTGCTTTTAGAAATAAAATAAATTGAAAATGCAATGCTTACAGTGTTTAAATGTGACTCCCCGACTGCTAGAGTACAGATTGGATTTAAATGGAAACAGCGGGAGATAAAACCGAGACCGTCTTGTTTCCTATTGCATCTTTGTCACACAAAAAAAATGTATTACAACCTGCAGATTATAGTAGTGTATAGCTAATAAAAACATTAGCAAACATTTTTTAGAATCCTTAAAGGCACTGTATCACTTAAACAATTTTTTTTTTTTTTGTGAATGTAGAAAATAAAAATGATTGAAAATGATCTATACATTGTGTTAGCAAAATTGCAAACTAATGTCTAAATTAGGAGAAAACTATTTGTAAAATGTGTCTGTGTATCATGCTTATGACATCAACTGTCCTTTGATATGCAAATCACCTGCTTTTCAATGGGAAATGTGTAATTTGTATTTCAGGCCACAGGTGATGTCAGCAGCAGGAGACCCACAGACACATTTAAAACGTTTTTTTTCCCTAATTTAGGCATCTGTTTCTAGTTTTGCCAACACAATGTATTTTTCTCTCTACATTCACAGCCTCTAGAGGGTAACTTGCAAACAGGGCTCCCTATCTCATGTATCAGTCTGTTCTTGTTAGTCTAACTTAGCATGTAGTTCCCCTCTATGTTTTTTACCTAGCGCTACTTAAATCGTCTGCACTATATAAATAAATGTTAATGTAAGCACATATGTTTAAGTGATGAAGTCCCTTTTAAAGAGATATCTAAAGTAAAATTAAAAAAAAAAGGTTGGAACTGTTTCACTGATATCATTTTTATTTTTTAGTTTTATCTTTCTATGATTTATCATCCAGAAGATATCACTGATTAAGTCGGGAAAAGCAAAGCACTAGGAGCTTCACTTTCAGCTATTTGTTTTAGAATGTTGTTGACAACCCTGAATTCTCATGCTGACGGCCTGACAGACATTCTCTTGGTAATACAGCTTAAGAGACATGTTCTGGTCTCTTGAATAGACAATATAACTCCCACTTCATAAAATTCTACAATCTTCAGTTGAAAAAAATAAAATGCTTTTAGCAATGCTTTTCAGAATTATAAGCTACTTGATCAAGCCTGGTGTTCTCAAGACTAGTTCCACCTACACTGCCCCCCCCCCCCCCCCCCAGATCTGGTTTAACCTTCAATCCTGTGTCTTATGTATCACCATCCTTACAACGAGATTCCATGACCTTTTATATCAGTTCTTGGCATGGTGAGAATTCAGACGCTCAGCCACGATTATGGGAAATCCAGCTCATGGCAAAAAACACATGAAAGCGTAATGAGGTTGTAGGTGAAACTGAGACCTGCAAAAAGGGTTTGAGAACAAAGAATAGGATGTCAAGTTGTCCATGACTGATGAAGTGATGCTAAGCAACACAAACAGCTTTTAAATGGTCTCCATATAAAAAGCCAAAGTTACAAATGCTGTGTTTTGGAACATTTGGAGTATTTATATTTAATTACCTCTTGAAAAACATCTCTCCGTTCATTCTGTAGTGCTTATAAATCAGATCTGATATTTTCTGCCCCAGTGTATGATGAAAAGATAAGTAATGCACATTATCTTAGAGGAGCCATGCGAAGGCAATACATAATGATTCGTAGAAAATAAACCTCCTTGAAACCCATTCACCAGAGATGTCTGCTTATATTTATTGTTTCTGAAACTACAATGAATGCAGGATTTTAGGCATGGCCCTGCAAGGATTTCAGAACATGTAATATGAATTGTCTCTCAAAAAAATGAATCTTTAGACTAACCTAGAAAAATAACATGTATGTTAACCAATAACATTTTTGTAGAGGTATCAGTGATGGCTTCTTAAAAACTAAGAATCCAAAAAAGGCCACATAAGGTAAACATTACTTCCTCCACCCCATCTCTAATTGTCACAAAATTCGGGTAGTCCCATCCTAATATATAGAAAACAAAAACTATCTGCGCTTCTCCCCCTAATAAAGTTGACAACAAATATATAGAAATATTGAGAGGTTTTGGTTAAATGGATTGGCCAAATCATAATTAATCTCACCTGCCATGTCAAGGCACACGTTCAATAGGGTGAGAACCTAACCTCACCTCCTATCTAGTAGGTACACAAAGCAGTTTATACTGCTACCAAAACCTTGGGTGAGAAGTGCAAACCGTTTTTGTGTAAATTGTACACAATCACACTGTATTTGCTGCATGCTCACACCTGTTTGGTAAGCTTCATTTTACACATTTATATTATCTGAGTCTGTGACTAGCTTAGCGCACCAACATGTTTTCTTTTCCATCCTAATATCAACAGAAATATATATCACCTTTTTCTGATGCTGTAGTGATTAAGTTTATCTAAGACAAGATAAATGGATATGTACATTGAGAGGGATGCTGTGACGGAACTCTCTTGGAGAGAAATACTGGCCCACCTCCTCCTAAAAGACTATGAACCCTGTGTGGGTATATGATAGTTTTTGGTCTACACACTTTGGGGTCACCAACGGTACCCTGTCTTCAGTACAGCTGAACTTATAACACAGGGTGCCCAGGACTAGCTCACTCAAGATATCAGCCAAGCCATTGTGTTCCATGGCTAAGATTGTCTCCTGTCCTTCACACTCCAGTCTCACAGGAGGTGTTAAGGAATGTTGTTATGTTACATATTCAGTTCCTGCTTAATATGTGTTAAATGTACTCTTGTCATTATGTCACATTCCCCATTGTTTTTATGTAAGTCGTTCAGTGTCCTGTAATTAGGAATTTACTTTAATTGAGTGTACTCAATATCCCAAATCATGAGATCTAGCTCTTGTTCGAGTGAACCAAAAGAGATCTAAACACAAACAAACATGTAAATCCCCCAAGTTCTGCTTTCTTTACAATTTTTAAGAAAACCTCTGGCATTGATATTCTTGAAAATTAGATTGAACGCACTTAAGGTTAAATAATAAAAGTAGTAAAATAGTAAACATTTTTCTTCGTAAAGTCCCTTTAGCTCAATAAAACATTTTGTTCGCTCACCGTTCTTAGAAATCCATTGCACAAACAGTTTATTTTCTGTTATCACAAAGCATTACCTTGTGCTCTTACAGATAAATCACGCGTCTTATCAAGCTTCGAAACATGTTTCATTCAATTGTGTTATTTAACTTTGTTTAATTATGTCAAGACTGCTATCAATTCCCTGACAGCAATTTCAATGAATTTTCCAGGATAATGTATTATTTAATGCGGAACAGTAAACATTTTTACATTACATTCCCTCAGATTTAATTTGCTTCAATGATGCGAGTTTCGCTTCTGTGGTGAGAACAACACTGCCTGGATTTCAAGAGCAGCAAATAGAATATTCAACGAGGAATTTCACGGACACGCAGCTCAAATAATAACAATATAAAAAGGAAAAAACGTCCAAACTTTGGAACAATTTTCACAGCATGTGGGGAAGAGAATTGTGAATGAAACTTGCTTACTAGTCGCACAGCTTGTGCTTTCCTCATTACACGGGGTACACACTCAGTACTACACTTCTGGAATAACACTTAGAAGATGTGGACATGTTCCTTAAGGCATGGCAAGCATCTATAAGTTCCTCTGTCGATCAATCCATCCATATGTCTGTTTGTCTGTCTGTCTATCACGCTGTCCTTTCTATCTTCCCCCTCATGTTATTTCTCTAGTTCGCTCTTGGTATCTATCCCAGTTCTTCATTCTCTGCTCATGTTTCCTTTGGTCTCTGTGTTTGTCTATTCTTCCCTTCATTCTTTACATATCAGCCTCTGTCTCTATCTATCAATCTTTCTATCCATCTATCACTCTTTCAATCGGTCACAGTGATGGCATGGGGGAGAGCGAGACACACTGATGGCATGGGGGAGAGCGAGACACAGTGATGGCATGGGGGAGAGCGAGACACACTGATGGCATGGGGGAGAGCGAGACACACTGATGGCATGGAGGAGAGCGAGACACACTGATGGCATGGGGGAGAGCGAGACACACTGATGGCATGGGGGAGAGCGAGACACAGTGATGGCATGGGGGAGAGCGAGACACAGTTATGGCATGGGGGAGAGCGAGACACACTGATGGCATGGGGGAGAGCGAGACACACTGATGGTATGGGGGAGAGCGAGACACACTGATGGCATGGGGGAGAGCGAGACACACTGATGGCATGGGCCAGAGCGAGCC
Source organism: Pelodytes ibericus (assembly GCA_036172795.1). NCBI lineage: Eukaryota > Metazoa > Chordata > Amphibia > Anura > Pelodytidae > Pelodytes > Pelodytes ibericus. The sequence continues at coordinate 2,075,437 of CM069868.1, forward strand.
AGACAGGGAAGGCATAGCGGAAGTGTGAGACAAACACGGGTGGCATGGGGAGAGAGGGACATACAGGGATGGCATGGAGGGAGAGCAAGACAGACATGGAGAGAGAGTGAGACAGACATTGAATGTGTTACTGTGTGTGTAGGTGTGGCTGCATCTGACATTGCATGTGTGTGTTCATATGCCTGCATATCTATTTAACACTTAAAGTGTTACTGTGTGTGTAAATGCCTGGGAACAGCAAAGGACGGCATAATATATGTTTGCCTAGGGCGGCAAAAAGTCTTGCACTTGCGCTGTGTGCAACAGCTTCTGGGATTGTTAGTTGCCCAGTCTATACTACTATGAGCAGAAATGCCACAGGGCATTCAAAACATGGCCGATCATCCTGTATCTGAACAGCTTCATAGATATTAACACAAGATACATTTCATATTATAGCCTCATAGTGAATGTTCTTTGACCATAGATAAAAAAACATAATATTTTCTATAAATATAGGGAGAGATATTGGCATAGATTGGCATAATCTCTGTGTTCACCAGTGAAGAACATTAACTCCTGAAAATGTAAAGAGTTCACCTTACCTGCCCTGGTCCTGAACCTCTAGGTCACTTATAGTGCTGGTGCAATAAATGCTCACCATCAACAGTGCTGGTGGCTACCCCTGGTCTTATCACATAGGGAGCACGAACAAGGGGACTAAAGAGGACAGGGAATATCATGACAAACATAAGGTAAACGATAATGATGATCCCATCAACTACAACCTTAATACAGATTAAAGATATTGGTAGAGTTTTAAAACAAAAAAAGGTTTTCGGTGTCAACTTCTAATTCTAATGAGCCCTTTTTTCAAGAATGTGAGATATGATCTAACACGTTTCACCCAACTGGCTTCTTCACAGTTGTTCCTGGTACTTCTATTTCATTCAGATACAGTCATTTTTCACTTTCTTGAATTCTATTGTTATATTCAACATCTTAAAATCTTAAATTGCAAAAAAGAAACTTCAGCCTTATTTTTTTATCAGCTGCCGTCCTATACTCTTTATTCTTCAGTGTTTCTCGGAAATGGTATTGATGTTGTATGGACACCTGTGGGATAGTACTTTTTTTTCCCCTTCGCATCAGTTTTTTGGACTTGAAAAATATTCCCATTAAACCCCAGTAGCCATTACGGTGTCTGTATAGCCATTACGGTGTCTGTATAGCCATTACGGTGTCTATATAGCCATTCACTTTGACCGCAAGCATTCTCACCTGGATAAATGATCTCCGATTGTTCTTTTCCAAGAGGTTAATTTCCACCAAACTACTTTCTTGTAAACCTAACAGATAGAAACCAACATTCTCATTACAGCAATTATATTCCTGTGTCCGTCTGAACCAGGGGGAAAGATTTAGGGGCCTGTTAAAAAAGAAGCAAACAAAACCCCAGCTTGGTTGAGTTGAAAACGTTAACGATTTTTGTTTGTTTGCATCATTTAATTGTGTCAGCCCTATAGTTGCTCGTTTTATGTAAATGCTTGATTTCTATGCAGAAAGGTAACAAAACAATCTAATTTGCCACAGAGAAGCCTAATTTCATTTTTTTTTTTTCATTTGAAAGGTCGTAGAAAAGTGCTGTTATTTTTGCAGCATTTCAAAGCCATTGTAATCCATCGAGTGGAGTAAATTATCTACTAATGCTTGTCAGGCTGACATCAAGCTTAAGATCAGTGTATTAAACTCCTCATCTTCTGACAGCCCTGTGCTGCTCACTGGAGAGATACTATTTGCTGTACAAATACCAGCATGTGATATTAATATCTTCTGTGAATTTAAAGTTCAAAGTCCTCAAAAGGCAGAAATTGGCGACCCAAAAAAAATAATATACCAGTGTTTTTAGTATTTAAAGAAGTATTACACTATATGTTGCTTATTATCTTGTTCAGTTTTAAGCTACATCTTGGTCAGGAGTGTCAAACTTCAGCGGACTATATCTCACATACTTCGCTCCCAGCATTTACTTTGGGGCATGTAGACCTTCAGCATTATTGTACATATATATTGGGGCCACGTTTCATAAAATTGCAATGCATGAGATTGTCATAACCAGTTTTTAGATCCATTTACCTCTTGCAGCAAAAATAAAGCAATTTAGCAATTTAAATGTTGTCTGACTACTACAGACAATAGTCTGTTCACCAAAATCTCTGATGATACAATGAATGAATGTACACAGCATTAGACACATTAATACCTGGAGGATTACAGCATTACCCACTCCCAGGCACTGTACAGTTTATTGTTACTGCATTTGTGATATAACTCCCTCTCACTCACTGGGACAGCCAGTCAGTTTCAAAAGAAAAATGTGCAGAATTTATTAAACAAAGAGTTACTGCAATAATAAAATATATGAATTTTAAATCTATTTTATTTGCTTTAGTGTGCATTAACAGATAGGACAGCATGGCGACTATACAGTCACTTTAAGCATCTTGTGAAATCTGCTCTATTGGTGAGCGAGTTATAACATCCTGAGAATTGAGTGCCATCTTATTGTTTGCTCTAAAATCTATACATCCCAGGTCAATTAGGATATTACGAAGCAGTCTATATAATTCAACAGCCCTTTAGTCCTTCTGACTATTTTACACTCAGTTAACAAGACGAGAGGACATTCTGTGCAACCTTAATTATGTACACATTAAAGGTTCTCCAGACATGTTCTTGTTACTTGTACTCTAAGTAGCCAACTCTCTCGACTATACTTTCTGAATTCTTACTGCTGTTTTGCTATTAACTTGACTGTATCTTGGTTTATCTCGACCTGCCGTCTGCACCCAATTGTACAGATCTACGTCCGGCCATTTTGTGAGGGAAACATCTAGCGCTTACATACTTGCTACCCTAAATTCATTTATTTAGGGTAAAAAAATCAATGAATTTACCAAGTTGGTTCCACCTAGATCCCTTACTTGATTAAGTCTTCCACATAGCTGATACGTTACCACATCCCATAAATAAATTGACTTGAGGTCAGTGTTAAGTCTATGGAGTTCATGGCTGGTATATTTTTGGGAAAAAAGGCGACAACCCTAATTGAGGCAATACCGGGAATGTTTTGGCAAAAATGATGACAACCTTATATTTGTTTTCTGGACACACATTCAACTTTCTAGGCAAGCATGTAAAACGTAGGCACCCTGCAAAAAACTGGCAAACCCATATGTACCCCTGGTTGAAATAAAAACATGTGGCTGTGTTCCTTGTGGCCACATTGCAGGTATAGCTATCATTTGGAATACTTTCATAGTTCATTGTTTTGAAGTACTTTGATGGGTTTTTTCCTGCCAAATACTGGACAGTGAGGGGATCGGTACAAAGCTGCAAACTTGAGTAAAGTAAGTACACAAATACACAATTACTAATAAATACAAGTTTTTACTAATGGTTAAACCTTAATATACAACCTTAAAAAAACATTCTTATACTGATCGTGAGAATATATAATGAAGAAATAGCATTAAATGTGTCTGTAGCGTCCCCTGTTTATGACATCGTCTTTAGATTAATCTGCTAAATAACTACATTTCCTTGAAAAATGTGTCGTTTGAGTATATGTAGGAGTCACCACAGACATTTAATATCTCTCTCTTATTTTATACCTTGGCATGCACTTTTGCCAGCACAATGTGTAGATTGTCCATCATTTTGTATTCTCTAGTCACAGTATAAGCTATGTTTAGGATGACAGAGTGGCTTTAACTTTCTATTACTTAGCTCTCTTGGTTGTAATCAAGCAGGTCATTGACAAATCGGTACTTGTACACCGTGATTCCCACACTCTCTCTCAAACCTTATTTTTAGCACCTGATTTCCTATTATGATTTTTTTTTTTAAGTCGTCCTACGAAATGGCCGATTTTCCTTCAGAATATATAATCCAATTCATCATAGTAAAGTAGGCAATCAGCTGTGATTATAATCTGTGCCAACCCACCATTTCTTTTCTATTCAATCAGTAAATATTCACAACAATTTGCAGATGTAGTGATGTAATCATGGAGTATTTGTTAACATTTTTTTTGGGGGGGAGGGAGAAAGATTTTGAATTTGAGATGAAAATACAGCTAATTGTAGTTAATGAATTCTTTTAAACATGTCACTACACATTTTCTTTTTTTTTTATAGTATCTTTCGACCTTCAAAATAGTATTGTGTGCGTTTTATAATCATCCAAAATCGGAGACGGCTTATGGTAGAGAAATGAACATTCAATTCACGGGCAACATCTCTGGTGGACATCCCTGCAGTCTGCAAGCCAACTGCACGCTCCCTCAAAACTTGCAACATCTGTGGCATTGTGCTGTGTGATAAAAACTGCACATTTTAGAGTGACCGTTTATTGTGGCCAGCCTAAGGCACACCTTTACAATAATCATGCTGTATAATTAGCATCTTTATATGCCACGCCTGTGAGGTAGATGGATTATCTCGGCAAAGGAGAAGTGCTCACAAACACAGATTTAGACCGATTTGTGAACAATATTTGAGAGAAATAGGCCTTTTGTCTACATAGAAAAAATCTTAGATCTTTGAGTTCAGCTCATGAAAAATGGGGGCAAAAACAAAAGTGTTGTGTTTATATAATTTTGTTCAGTTTATATATGTTTGTTTACTGAACAAGAAGAATATATAATAACGTATTTATATTTAAAATGTCTACAGGATGCTATATTTCAATTAAACATAACTTAATTTTTTGTTGTTTTTAGGAGATATGTATTTGCTTTGTTGGATATTAGCTCTTGAAAGTTAAGTAACCTGGGTGTTCTAATGTATAGATCTCTGTGTTCCGAATCTGGTACATGTTCCAGGAGTTTGCCATCACTGTTCTAAGGGCCCAAGAAAAAAACCTGAATCAAAAGGAGGTAATTAACTCAGTGATGTCCAACAAGTAACAATGACAAACCAAGCTTCTTGTAAAACACACAGTGTAGTATTTTAGAGCCAATAGAATTACCAACCTGTAATTGGAAACATTAATAAAATAGATGTCCTTTTTTACGGAACCCCCCCACCGTAAGTGCAAATGGAGATATTATTTAGTGAGGTAATTCAATTAAAATCTACCGATCCAATTTCTGCATATTATAGAAAAACCTTAATTTGAGCGTTAAGTTATAAGCCGCAAACCCCTTTTTAAATTACACTTTACACCGAGACCCGATTTAATAGCATCTTCCTGTAAAATGACAAGTCGAAATAAGTCTCCTTCACAATGATTTATACTGTGGATTAGCTGCTAGTTAGAAAAATACCCAGTTTAAATCACTGTCAACCTTGAAACAATAGCAATGACCCCAGTTAGAAGTAAACAGTGCAACTCCGTTTTTAAAAAATAGGTTTCCTATTTAATGGCAAAAACTATTTTTGGTAGGAACAAGTAAATAAAAAGAGAAGAATTCAACTTAAGCAACACTATTATTTTATCCATTCTGCAGTGCTTCTATGCCCATGTGAAATAAGTTACGCTTTCCTTGTTAATGTAACTGGAATGTTTCTTGATAAATGCCACTTTTTACTGGACTTTTGAAGCTGAATGTGACATAGGAATTTAAAAAAATGACTCTATCCATTTTCAATGATGGCTGCCATCGAGACAGAGACTTTTTTTTCCCACTAGTCTACAGCACGTTGATGCAAATTGGTTTAATTTGGTGGACTGGCATAACTATTTGTCTCTAGAGACACTCAAAGCTAGTTTTTAAATTAAAAAAAAACATGTTAAATGACCTGGAGCTGCCCAATGCCAGTTATCCTACAATATTTAGGTGCTGTGTTCTCTACTTCCAACCCTGATTATTTTATGGCAGAGATAAGAGATGGAGTGATGTCAGCTTTCTAAAACCCTTTTGCTGACTTGATTGTTTTTTAAATTAACATTCTATCACGTTTCATTTAGAAAGATAGCACTGGTTACGTAGATGAGAAAGCAAGCAGTAGGATACTTATTTCCTGCAGTCTTTGCTTGTGGGTGTGGTTTGTTGGAAATAGGATCCCTGCCTATTCGTCACCAAGAGTATCACTCTGACACACCAGTGAGAGACCACCTCCAAAGAGCAAACGTTCTAGGACACATTGAAGGAGAAAGAAAGAGTTATACTAATTATGTGAATACTTAATTGAGCAATTATATCTATAATGAAACATGATTATAAGTTGATTTAAAAAATATATATATATTTTTTTTACTCCATCCTTAATATGTCTTAGTTAGTGACCTCAATACATCAATACATTGGAAAATAAAGAATATGGTCTTACATTATTATAAGAAGGAAAAAGTAACAAAAAAAGACATTATGAAAACTTTTATTAAGTCTAACCAGCAACAAATCTTTCTATTACAAAACTGCACTGTCCTCTTACAACAAATACTATATATATAAAATACTTACATAAAGAGACACTCATCTTCATAGAACAATAATGGCTTCAACCAGTGAATAGCGATGAACCACATGTACCTGTAACAAGTAGGATAATAATCACCTGCAAATGTCCATCCACAGATTCCTGTTGATAATCCTACTTCAGGGGTAGTGTACATATCCCAGTCATCATGTTGGGTTTCATATACAGTTTGATCCAACCCCAGCTACAAATAATTGCTAGCTTCCTCTCGTTACCTTATCTTTTAAAAAGCAGTTATGCCTCAACCTGTGTCAGGCACAGCACCACACCGGCTATGTAACTCGCGCCTTCAGACCCGCCCCCTTACCCGTTCAGCTGCTCGGTGACAGTTCTCCCCAGCTGCAGGGTACCATTGGTGTGTGCACGCTGCTCCTATCCCCTCTGTTGGGTCCTCTGTTGGCGCTGGCATGTTTGACTATGCTACCCTCCGGTACCCTTGACTACAGCTTGTCTCCTCATACTACGCCACTCTCCGGTACCCTTGACTAAAGCTTGTCTCCTTGTACTATAGCTACTGGGCTCCAACACCTGAACTTGAGTAACCCTCCTTACAACCTTTACTGGTTTTTTTTTTATCACAAATGTGTATTTCAATTCATGACCCACTTACCCCCAAAACGTATCATTTGAAAAAAAGTAAAAACTTACTTTTAATGTTTAATTTTAACATAGAGAACAAGACGGCGAGATTACAATATCCGAATCTTGCATTTTATGTATGATGTATTTTGCACTTCCAATATTTTTGTTTATATAAAAAAATGGGTTAAGGGAATGTTTGAAAGAATGTGACTTAGTAGCTGTCTATGGAACAGCTGCTCCGAATATTTTTTTCTCTCCTCCTAATTCGGCATTCCCTTGGCTCCTTCAGATATTGTTTTAAGTTAATTTTTAAATTGCTTTTCTTCAGTGCCTTTTAGCCATTATACACTGAATTGAGTCAGCCAAAGCAGATGGTATAATGCCTTAGTGAATATAAGTAAATATCACATTTCACAAATGGAAGATTAAAAAGGTCTAATGAAACTATTTTCATTTGCGGAATCTGACCTACTAATAAAGAGGGAATGTTTGACTCTTTAACCCAGTCTGTGCTTTAAATAAAAATAAAACATTTTGCAGTATTATACTTATTATAATTTAGCTTTTGGATGTTCCAAGAGATTTATTTCATAGCCTTTCTCTGGGTCTAGGATTCTATTTAACTTGAGCAGGTATCCATAAACACCGCTGAGCACCCACAAAAAATGGGGGAGTGTCATCCCAAATGTGGGTGGAGTTATCGGAAAGTGGGTGGAGACACATGAATGGGCAAAGCAAATCCTACTTGCAAGCAGGTGTGATGTTGACGCCTCTGAGTGAAACCTCATGGGGAAAAAAATACAGGTTCAGTAAGCCTTATCCAGAAATGCGTTATCCCCAAAAACTTGGATTTTGCCACAAGTTGCAAATTCCACACACACCTAACAGAATACAAGCACACAACAGTTTATCAATGTGCTGCCCCGTTAAGCTGTGATATAGCCTTTCCATGCATGCTCAGATCCCCCCACGCCTACAAAGGGTAATACAATCACACGTGTGCAGACTTGACACGCCAATGGCAGGTTCCCAACCATGCCTCACATCACAGCTGCAGCACAGTAACAGGGATCTATTTGCTCTATACAGTATATAAATTGATATCACTGTATTTCATGAGAGGCTTTAATATTTCTTATTGGTGAAAATGACCTGTTATCAGAAATGACCCGTTATCCAATATACTTCTGGTCCCAAGCATTGTGGATAAGGGATACTCAACCTGTATATCGATCAAATCAGCCAAAACAACGTAACAATTTAACTGTCCTAACAGTAAATAAACGTTTTCTATAGATAGCTCCTTTCTTATGCATATGTTAAAGTACTAATTCAGCTGGAAATCCAGAATAGCTGGACAGGATTTGGCACAAGCTGATAATTTATACACTTATTAAGCTAGTGATGGATGAGCTTCAGATAATCAGTTGCCTCTGGCTTACTTAATGATATGATTTTAAAGATCTAGTGCTGTGCATTAAAACACAATCTAGGATTCATGTATCGACCAAAGCCTCCCTTATTGATACCTCTATTGATTATTGAACCTCATGGTGGCATCATGCATACACTTTGTTTCCTCTTTAAACATATGGCTGATTTGTACCTTTCGATTTTAAGCTTTCACAAGCAGTAACTTATTTTTATATAATATTTTCATCTTATCTATATTTTAACCACTACTTAATTGTTTGTAAAATTATACTAATAAACAGACCTATCGAATAGCTGGACTCAGAAATACTGCATATCCTCTGTGTCTCTATCCAGCTAAACATCACCGGCAATGTAGTCTACATAGCAGAAGTGCCATCACCAGTTAGAACATGACAACTTTATGGACTAGACTTCCCATGATGTTCAGGTATGTTTTATCCAGCCCTAAACCATGGTAGCGATGGCAATGGTAACTCTCCCGGTTGCACTCCTTCCTTGCATAACCTTTCCACTACAACAAATCACCCTCACATCCCTTTCCACTGCACCAATTGCCTCCATTTCCCTTTTCCACTGGTACCATATTCCTCTCTGTTGATGTAATGTCTGGAAGTCTGTGCCAGCAGGATGCACCAACAATGGCAGGGTAGCCCCCCCGACTTGGGGAGGGGCATTCATCACAGGGTCTTGAGGGGACACGTTAACCCATTGGTTGTGGTAGATTACGTGTGGAGTTAAGGAGGATGAGGGTATACTTAGATTAGTCACCCATTTTAACAAAATAGGTGTGCCTATCTGGTGTCCCACCCACACTTCCAATGTTATGGTTTATGTTACAGGTCTTCTACAAGTAACACAGCCTTGGCTGAAGCAAGCCAGATTAATAGAATATTAAACTATGGAGTCAAACAGGACTCTGGTGGGACCTCAAAATGTGGGGGCATTAGGGATATGCCCAGAACGTGGTTTTCACCTGGATACCTATGTTTGGGTTAGGTCACCAGGGGAGGGCTGGCAACTTTTGGCCCAGGGGGACATTCACAATCTAGCGGACAATTTAGCAATTTCATCATCCCACCCATTATCATTAGAGACAAATAGTCAGGCAGAACAGATGTACTGGTTGATTCATAGACTGACAGATAAACAAAGAGACAGACTGACACAGATAGACAGGCAGGAAGAGATAGAAAGTGCTGCACACTAGGGCCTAGGTGTCCAACTGTGGCCCTCCAGCTGTTTCTGTACTACAACTACCATGATTCCCTGCCATTCTAAAATGCTGATGGTGAATTATGGGGTTTGTAGTTCTGCAGCAGCTGGAGGGCCGCAGTTGAACACCTAGGTTCTAGGGCATTTAAAGGTGAAACACTGAGCTAAGGTTGAGAGTAAGCAGGGAAGCAATAGCCCCTCTGCCCTCCCATGACCATTAGTCTTTTTAGATTGCTGCTGTCAACCTAGGCCTAGTTTACCAATCAACCGAGAGGGGGCAATTGCCACGCCAAACTATCCTGCCCCATCAAGGGCTGCCCCATCTGTCCTTTCTAAATTCCCCAGTGCGCAGCACTTTCTATATGATTGTCTTGTCTGTCTATCTCAGCAGTTATGTATCAATGTATTCTCTTGCCTTACTTTTTGTATTTATCGCTGATGATAATTCTTGCGTTGATGAAGTTGCACCATCAGCCACTACATATTTATTTGCCCCATAGGACAAAATCTGCCAACCTTTCCCTGCTGTAAACTGGCTAGAATGCCCACGCGTTTTACTGAATTACCCCATTAAATTAATTATATCCAGCCCCACACCCTGACTGCATAGTCTCTGGCGTAGCCATATTGAAAAGCTGGACAATAGCTCTTTAAAAAAAATATAACATAAAAAACATGAATTTGTCTTCCCAATCGAGTAAAATTCTCTGTCTGCTCTCGATGGCATAGACACAGTAAGGACCCTCTCCAATACATCTGATTCTGTAGAACTTGCAATCCAATAGTGACGTGAATGTAGGGCATGCAGGATGATGTAAGGGAGATGGTTTGTCATTTCCTACGTACCCATCTCTATGTTTTGATTAGCGTAATGCGCATAATGACATCACAAAATATCCTACAGCAATTATCATTACCACTTCTCTCTGGAGATTTGTTCATTTTTCAGCCGAATTCATTATTTGCTCAATTGGTGGATTTATACCATAAGTACCATTAATGCTCCTCCACCTGTCAGAGATATAGTGTTGCAATTATCCGTGAATGTCTTCCCCACCTACAGTCAATTAGACGTCTGAAAAGGAAAAGAAATGGTGATTTCTTATAGAGATAAAAGGATTTTTAAGTAGTACCCTGTCTGAGTCTTAATTATTAAGCATCAGTCATGTGAATGTAATTAAGGCTTTTTTGAAATCCATTGAGGAGCTCGCCTGTCTGTCTGGGATATCAGTAAAATGGATGTCAGTAGTGAAAAATAATTTAATATACCAAATCCTTTTCTAACGTGTGTTCTTATAAATGACTTGAAATCTTATTACTGAAGGGATTATTCTTTGTTCTATTTAAAACACTGGCAAACTCGTCCTTCTCAGCACCTAAAAGACACAGGACAAGAATAACTCTGTTTGCGCAACCTTCACCTCCTTATGTCCCATGGCTTTGAGTGCAGAACGCAGAAGCACAACCATGTCTTTGCCAATTTATGATATTTAAAGGGACATAAACATTGTTTATAGCTTAAAGGGACAGTCTAGTCCCCAAACTCACTTTGGTGCAAGTTGAAGAATACTGCCCGTATAGTACACAGGCTTTTATCCCAGTATGTATACTACAGGTTGGCTGCACTGGCTGTGTAATCAATGAACATGTCAATGTTGTTTCATTTAGTCACTTCATGGTGGAATAGACTGCACTGTGTGGAATGGAGTTACCTGTGGAATGGAGTTACCTGTGGAATGGAGTAACCTGTGGAATGGAGTAACCTGTGGAATGGAGTAACCTGTGGAATGGAGTTACCTGTGGAATGGAGTTACCTGTGTAATGGAGTTACCTGTGGAATGGAGTTACCTGTGGAATGGAGTAACCAGTGGAATGGAGTAACCTGTGGAATGGAGTTACCTGTGGAATGGAGTAATCTGTGGAATGGAGTAACCTGTGGAATGGAGTAACCTGTGGAATGGAGTTACCTGTGGAATGGAGTAACCTGTGGAATGGAGTTACCTGTGGAATGGAGTAATCTGTGGAATGGAGTAACCTGTGGAATGGAGTAACCTGTGGAATGGAGTTACCTGTGGAATGGAGTAACCTGTTGAATGGAGTTACCTGTGGAATGGAGTAATCTGTGGAATGGAGTTACCTGTGGAATGGAGTTACCTGTGGAATGGAGTTACCTGTGGAATGAAGTTACCTGTGGAATGGAGTTACCTGTGGAATGGAGTTACCTGTGGAATGGAGTTCATCTGAAACTGTCAAAATATATACACAAAAGAATACATTACGATATTAATTCATGGATGACTGAGAGAGAGATAATGTATTATCTATGCCTTAAACTACTCTACAAAACCCCCTCAATTTATTCATTGTGTTAGAATATTATAAAGAGACGTTTTCTGCTGATCAGCCTAGTTTGTATTTACCGACGGAAATCTATGGCTCTCCCCTATTATCCTAACACAGCTGCTTTCGTTTGTCTTTGGCTGTCAGACCCTAGAAGGATTGTTTTTATTTGCAGGTACTGCATGTGCTTTTTCTTTCTGCTTTGGGATTCTCTATTATAATACATTGTCTGTCAGGGAAAGTAGTAATATGTGGCCTCCTATATAAGGCATCTTAGACTGTTCGAGAAGCCAAACCTTTCTGTGTTCGGAAAAAACATGATTAAAGGATTTCTGTCACTTAAACATTATGTATGAGGTAATTAGAGAGGATTACCAAGAAAATGATCTATACATTGTGTTCGCAGAATTGCAATACAAGGCACGCAAGAAGAGAAACAAGGAGTTTCAAATGCATCTGGGATGTCTCATGTTTATGACATCATCTGGGATGTCTCCTGTTTATGACATCATCTGTGATGTCTCCTGTTTATGACATCATCTGTGATGTCTCCTGTTTATGACATCATCTGTGATGTCTCCTGTTTATGACATCATCTGTGATGTCTCCTGTTTATGACATCATCTGGGATGTCTCCTGTTTATGACATCATCTGCGGTTTGAAATGCAAATTAACTACATTCAGCAGCAAATGTGCAATTTGTATGTCAAGCCACAAGATGTTGTTCTGAGATGATCAATGGATTCGCTTGTAATTCAGCTAAATAAGGATATATCATTTTAGACCAAGGACAAGCGACAAATAGCATTTTTATTTGCCCTAAACATAGTCCAATAATTACTTTAGTCTCCGTTGGTTCTTTTTTCATTGGGATATATATTTAATAAATACAGCTCTGGCCTGATGGAAGCCCACGTGATTTCAATGCTATGTAGCATGGCCTTTCTGACTTTCCAATAATGCATTAAAAATTAAGAGACAAACTTGTGGATTGTTGCCAGTGCCATCTCCAGAGCTACTGAGTGATAGATGAAAGATCCCCTATTTTAAAATATATTTGGAGGCTTATTAACCCCACCAGAGATAAGCCCCAGCAATATTTGTTATATTATTAATAATCTGATAATGTACAAATAGCAATGTTCTTTATAGCTAGTACCATTAGATTAATTACTAATATATATCATTATAAATTACTATATAATGGGAAAATTGGCAAAATACCATAAGTGGAAATTTCTGCCTGTATCTATACTCTCATTTATCCTGGCCAAATGCTTTTTTTTTGTATTACCATTCTCTTATAAAATAAGACTTTGTCTAATGTCCTCTTCATGCTCTGGTAATACACAAATCACTCCCTGATCTGTTCTATTCTCCAGTAGTTTTATGCACTCTTTTAGGAGTTTAAATAGCCTCCTTTCCAATTGCTTTGATACACTTTCAGTTATATGGCTTTGGCAGAGAGAAGTTTACAGTCTGATACCACATGGATTGTGTGACTTCAGATTAACATTCCCGGCCATATCTGCTGGGATTCGGAAGTTCATCCACCAGGCTTCAGGTCTTTTCAATAGACCCAGAGCTGCTTTAGGCTTCCATCCACATTAAAGGGACTGTATCACCTATATATTGTGTAACTGTGAATGTAGATGTTATATTATTTTTGTTACATGTTTGAAATGTTTTGAAGATGTCTATCCTGTATACAGGCTCTTGGGCGAATAGCCAGGGCTCCTCTTGTGATCACGAAAAAAATGGAAAAAGAGAAGATGGTGACAACATATTCGTTGTGTAGTATAGCATATGGTGTATCATTATGTTCTTTCTGTGATGTTTATTTTATTGTTTTGCTCAGTCAAGATCTTGTACGACATACTCTACAGTATGTAAGCTTTGGAATTATCCTGTATTGTTATATGGATGCCTTCAATAAAAAGTCTTAAAAAAACAAACCTTGAGAAAAAAAGTAGGGTGAAATGGCGAAATCGCAATAGCTTTGTCAATTTTCCATTACGATTCATAGACTCTTAGAATATAACATGGGTCATTTTTGGATTTTTTTTTTTTTTTTTGTATTAATCACTTTACATCTTATATTACCTGACCAGCTAACCCACCCCCCCCCCACCTTATTTTACAGAAAACCCAAGAGAGAAGGACTTACTGCCTTAAATGGCTTCTTCTGAGGGTATAAATCAAACTTGTGACCTAGTGACATCAAGCAAAACAACTGAATTAAATAGCTTTGTAGGAATCCGGAGTAACATTACATACAAGCCACTGCCAAACTACCAAAACTACCAAAAGATTACATATGCCAGAGATATATTGAAAAACATATTTTAGCAGAATCAATTTTTTCAAAATACTTTGTATATTTAGACTAAGCTTAAACATTTTCCATTTCTAAATGCTGACGTTTCTTCTTTTTTTCAGAAATACAATATTATTCTTGCAAAAAAAAAGTCTGTATTTTTTTTATTTTTTTTTTAACTAACATTGATTTAATAGCAAATAAATAAATATTTCTAGTGTCTCCTGTTTATGATATCAATTTTGGCTTGATTTCTTTTTGAATGGGAAATGTGCAATTTACATATCAAACCACAAGGTGATGTCAGAAATAAGGGACATCACAGACATTGTTCTCTTAAGTTATTCATTTTCTTGGAATTCTGCACACAATGTATAAATCATTTTTGATCTTTTTTTTTATGCTGCACATTTACAGTGTGAACATGTCTACGTGTGTATTTAAAATTGTTTATTCTCTACCTTCTTTTAAAGCATTCACTCGTCACTTTTGACATTCAAATGCAACCCGTTGGGACACATCAACAATTCATGACCTTTTCCATCAAGGTCATCTAGTCCCGACGTAATGTGGAGCAGATTCTCCTTCATGGAAATATGGGATGCTAGAGCAGAGAAATACATTTTTGGAAATGCTAGCATGTAAGTTACGGTATACTTAGGTTGTATTGTCAATGGTTAAATATATTCTAGAGAACCCTGGACCAGACAAAGGATTCTCAGATAAAAACTATCTCCTTTCCATTTTTGCAGTAAAGTTTAGCGAGGAAGGCCAGCAAAGATCAGCATCTCCGACAAACTGTAAACTAATGAATCTGTCACTGGGGAAGTAATCTACATTCATCATGTCTTATCTGCTAGGGCTACAGTTAGACTCTACTGACACTTATCTCCCACTTCTCCAAGTTCAAGGTCTAGACGGAGGTCAAGGACAAGCTCTGTATTCTTTCCCCACTGCGAGAAGGACTATTTATCAACCTCGCTGTGGAAATAAGGAGAAAAAGTAAATAGAAATGAAAAAGTTGCCTCTTATCAAGCGTTTTATCTTTATTTTTCAAACTAAAAGAAGAATAAAATGATGATGTATAGCAGGGGTATGCAATTCTTTGTTATTCCAGATGGACAACATCTCCCATAATTCTCTCTCAACCATAATGCTGGTAAAAAAAGGAAATCTAATTGGAAGGTTGCCTAACCCGATGTATATAGTGCATTACATGCATTTAATACAATCCTTCATTTTTTGTCAGTTGCCAGATTTGAAATTTGAAGAAAAAAGGAGTAACCCTAAAGAGCCTTGCTGTGCATAATAATTTAATCAGCAACATCATTATGATGGAGGTGGACAACCCGGGATAAGCACATGTATAAGGACTCTGGTGTCTGAGGCAAGGTCTATCATGTTATATATTACATTTTCCATCACAAAGTCCAGTATTGGTCCACCATGATCACCGTTACTGCCTACCTTACTGCCGTGCATCTTCAGAGGGATAGAAGACTCAAGATTCCAACAAGCACGTTGGCCACCGAACACTGCAAAACCGCCCAATAAAGAGCACCCTTATCATAATCCAGGATTAAAAGTCTTCACTACTATAGTCCATAACTCTATAAGATGTTTTCAAGATGGACTAACTCTACTTTTTCTCAATGAGGCAGAAGTCCTCACAGCTAACAGCAGGGGAGTAGATGAGCAGAGGTCCTGTATCAAACAATACTGCCATGTCACAGCGATTCAACACAATGGCAGCCAGGCATTGCCAAGAAAATACAGAGAGTCAGGTCATTGCCCAGCTCTGAGGAAGCCCATTTAAGGGTGAAACGCATTAGCTGAGCTTGGCACTGTCTATCTGGGGTCTGAGAAATCTTCTATTGCCTGCAAATTTCGTTGTGGATCGATTTCATGCTTACCAGTTTAAGATATTTTGTACTTCTTATTAAATTTGTGTTATGCTTACCCTAATATCCTCTTATTTGTTTGGAGATTATTAGGTATTATATCATTATTATACATGAGGATATGAAAACGGCATCTTATTCTGTATGCTGTTAACAGCGATTGTTTTGGTCTCACTCTATGTAAATCCCATCATTTAACACAATTTAATAACCAAAGTACTTGCGGGAATTTAATTTTATTTTTAGAAAGTACTTTGAAATCTGATTTTTCCTTTGAATCTTGAAGTAGCCTTTTATTTCCAGGCACCTCATTTTGTTCCAGAATCTATTTTGTGTTTACTTCCCCAAAAAACATACATTTCTCTGGTGCTTATTTTCACTGTATTGGATGAAAAGCAAGTCATAACACTAAATATTTATTTTATTCTCAATGAAACCTTCAGAAAATAAACCTTTCGTCAGCATTCAAGTCTTGGCAAGTTTTGGTCTCCTAGAATCTAAAATTGAGAAACTCAGAAATAAATGTAATACATTCATAGCAGATTTATATATATCTATATTTTGGTTCCAAGTTCATGAATATTTAACAGTAGATAAAAGAAATCTCAAAGTTACAGAAAAATACACCCAGGTACTAGCATTATTAATTTTTTAGATTTTTTTCCCCACAAACTGTAACAGTTGCTAAGCTTTTTTTTTTGGCAACAAATTGGGGTTATGTAGAAAAACACAGTAGCACTATTAATTTGTGTACCAATGTATGATACTAATGACTGACAAAAGATGGGTGGTTGTGCCGGTCCTATATTCCTGGTGTGAGCCAGTAAGACCAGGGCATGCCATGTATAAAAAAAAGTTGGGGCTCCAAACAGTTTTCCCAAATTGTTGCCATATTTTTCCTACCAACAGTTTAGCGCGTGTGGTACATTTAATACATGAGCTCCAATTATTTTTATATTATTTACATTTTTTTTATTTGGAATATATAATAAATTAAGGTGCTTGCCAAGTTCAATTAACCCCTTCCCGACGCTAGGACATTTTATGACGTAATGTTTTTTTGGTCCCAAAAGACGCTAGGATGGTGTAGAACGTTGTGCATTTAAGAGCTCATTGCGGCTCCCCACGATAAGCTACATCAAGCACCTGCTACATTTTGCTGAATTGCTCTGGCACACATGACGTCGGGAGGTCTTTTTACCTATCAGCTTGTGGTCGGTGGCAAGGAATACAAAGGGACGGTTTGATGGTTGCATCTTCTGGGACGCAAGCACCATGCATCATGAATGGGTTAAAAGGAGCAAACAGAATTGGCAAATATGTGTTACTGGAAGAGACAGAAACTTGCAAATCTTTAGAAGTTGCTCTGTGTTCGAGTGTGAGCTATTTTAGCGGATTAACGAGTAAATGAAAAGTCAGGTACTGCCAATTCAGAGAATTAGCTAAGTAAGGATCCTTTCACTTCACTGAGTCAGCCAGTGAGCTCATTTAATTACAATGAGATTAGACTGGAGAGAATGGATATTTAATTTGATAGACAATATAAGCTTTGCCATCAAATTTGTATACCTTCCTTGGAGAGGGAGTAATGTTAGGATTTTAGAACTATTAATAAATTATTCCTGTTTCACCGATATAAACCTTTTTTCAAATTGGATTCCATAATGTTTCGTTTAGGAAAGATCACAGGCCTTGTAGGATAGAGAGCAAGCAGTAGGAGATTTGATTCCTCGAAACTGGTCAAGAGGGACGTTGCTAATAGACATTCCCTCTCATGTCAGTCTGTCATTCAGCCTCGCCTTTCTATTTCCCATGTTGGTCTGTCTGGCCAATAAGAGAGCTCCTACACAGTTCATACCAACAATGGAAGACACAGTTGCTCTCCTGCCTGGTTTCTAGCCTATTATTGCCGAGATATCGTCTAAACAAAAAGTGATAGAAAGATAATCTAAAAGATGAATCAGTCAGCAAAACGGATAGACAAGCAAACTTATTGTTAGTATAAATCAGTTTACAATGATATCATCTCTACCTCTTTTAAGGGACCTATTCCCTAAAATTTGAGAATAGCTAGAGGAGGTTGACTTTCACTTCGAGACTAAGTCAAAAATCGACCTCCAAACTTGCACTCTGAGTCAATCCAAGCTCGAAACAACTCAGACTCCTCTGGGGTTTTCTAAGACAAACTCAGGTACTTAGTTGGAGGTCGAGTTTGACTTAGAAAAAAAACTCTGTTTCATTTTTTTCTCCCCTAGGAAATAATGGGACTTACCAGCCATAAAGTAGGTGAACTGAGAGAAGTGATTTTTCTTATCTAAGTCAAATTCGACCTCCAAACTCAGGTGCCAAATTTTACTTATTCAAAAATAGCTTGGATTGATTCACCTCCCATTATAGCCTAGGCGAAGTGAAACTTTCATTCTTTCTTCTAAGTCAAACACGACCTCCAAACTCAGGTCTCGACCACCTCGGCATACCACATCTCGACCCCACAATAATGTTAGTGAATACCCTTTTGCGAGGTCAAGATGAGAGAGGGGGGCTGAGTCTGTTTTGGAGGTTGAGATTTTGTATATCTATACAGTTGCCAGTTAAATGGATACAAGTTTATAGATGAGAAGTTATGAAGGACTTTTCGAATCTTACACCCAGGTACATTTCATTAGAACTGAGAGAGAATCAACATACATTATTCTGGTTTGTAAGAGAAGTAGAGTTATTTCAGATCACCCAGTCTATCACATTCAGCCAATTTCCATGGTGCCAGAAGGTGATTAAATGAAGCACAGTGTAGTTTGACGTCTGGGTATGTTTCTATGGATACTAGCACAACTTAGTGTAAGCATCCAACTAGCGGAGTACTGGAAGGAACCCAAGATGCAGACGAACAAACAGGAAAAGACTAACCGTGGTAATAAGATAGGGGGTAGGCAAAGGCAGGCAGCCAGCAGGCAAAGGGTAAGTCCATTAAGCAATCCAAGGTCAAAAGGCAGGCAAAGGGTAAATCCAGTAAGTAATCCACGGTCAAAAGGCAGGCACCAGGCAAAGGGTAAATTCAGGAACAGGCAGGAACAATATGGAATCACAGAGCTCAAGGAATCACTGCATACTAAGGGACAGGGGACAATAACTGAGCACCATGTTGAGGGAGCTTGGGGTTTTTATTGTTCTGTGATGCGCCGCTAGCTCATTGGGGCTACAGACCCTGCCCCCCCATGTCCTCCATTACCTGAGGATGTCAGAGGGAGGCACAGCATACTAGGCCAAAAGCCCTGCCCCTTCCCGAAGCTCTCCCATGGCGCCATGCCACCCCTACGCGAGGGGAGGGAGAATGGAGATTCGGACTCCTGGAGAGATGAGGGGCACCTGTTGGAAGCAGAGGAGGCGGCCGCCGCATGTTCGCAACCCCTCCGACAGGAGTACACAGCGGATGTGGTCTACCTCTGTGAGGTAGGAGTCTGACACTCAGACCTTTGCAGAAGCAAAGGTTTGTCTTTGAAAGACGAAAAAACAGGTCATATGATTAGTTGACGCAAACAAAAAAGAAGTGGAACATAAACAATCTAACTCCACAATAATACTCTAATACCACACTATACTACATAGTATGTGTATGCTCCTAAAAGACCATTAGAAACAAAAATAGCAACCTTATTTTATGTGTCATTGGGAAGAGTCTAAAACATCCTGACGCTACTCCATATTATTCTCTTGATATTAATAAATTGTTAAGTGTTTACATTATTTTGCTCCAAACTCATATTTACCCTACGATCATCACTAGAACGCTATATATAAACCCTAAAGGCAATACTTCCCTACTGTTAATTTGAAAGATTGTGTCAAGCGTAGATGTTTAGAATGGAAAATATTTTTAAAAATATAGAAATAAAATACCTTATTCTCTTGGCTATGTATAACTATATCGGGACTGGCATGTCATTTAGAACCTTGTATCAGATCTTAGATTGGACGAAGGAAGTTCTGACCCAAGATTCCAAACAACATGTCTGCCTCCTCTTAGAACTATATGGAGCAAAGAAGGCTTAATAAGATACATTTTTTCTATATGAAACGTATATATATTGAATAAAATCTTTCAATTTAACATATATCATATTTTTTTCTTGCAATCTCTCTTTTATTTGCTGAATTTCCACATAGCAGTTCTCATATTTATTCACTAATGTGAGCAAAGCATTATGGGTAAAGTTCTTTCAAATTGTCAGAAACTCTAAACGGCAGATTTGTGCAAGAAAAGCATTCTGTAGTTTTCATGTTGTAATAAGTAAAGTTCAGAGCCTTGCCCAAAATACAAGGACAATCTACTTAAACTCAATACGTTATGCTATGCACTTGGTAGTGTTTGTTTTGTAGAGTATTCTGACAGGAAATCACGGCACGCAGGTTGGAGCAGGAAAAAGCTGACTCTTATTATTAAACTCTGGTGGTAAGAAGATAAATACAATATTAATTCAACAGCATGTTTTATATGCTTCGGTAAACAGAAATCTGAGTAATTATATTTACAGGGTTTTTCTGCGCAGACAGATAACACAATTAATTTCTGTCAGTTCATGGATGGCAATAACCAAATTATATGGTTTTGATGTTAACAATAATGTAACATAGACAAATTAAAATATATGTTAATAATGTGAACATATATAAATATATTAGCCATGGGGAACATTTTACATTTTAAAAGGAGTATAAATATTTGCTCTGTGTGTGATAATTATCCCTTTTCTTGGCATCTGCCATAAAATGTGTTAGTTACAATCTAATGTTGAGATGTTATATTAACATGTTATACCAAAGACAGAATGTCACTGAGCTATTGGAGGTTGGGTGACATAATATTCAATATTCCTGTCAGTATAACTATTCACAGGGTAAAATATGTAATTGTATGTCTGTAATCTAGTCATGTGGTATATAAACCAATTAAAAGAACATCTAATCTATCAATATGAGATTTACACCAAATCAGGCAAAATATGTACAAATCCATCCTGAATGTAGGTATATTCCCATGACGGGTAAAAGTCCTGTTGAAATAATCTGTTGCGAACGTTGATAAAAAAAAACAATCAAATCAAATAGAGATATAGTAGAAAATTATTTTTAAATAGAAACCTAGTATCCTACTCAAGGCTCTGTAATGGTGTAGTTATCAGAGATCCACGATGCAAGACCTGAATGATACACTTTAGATCGTCTTGTAAAACTGGTCACCAGGTCTTTGAGAGGTAGTAGGAGGTCTTCGTTGAGATACTGGATCTAGAGACACCCCGCTGTACTGATTTTGTAACTCAGGATAATATACAGGTACTGATACTGAGATACTAGATCTAGAGACACCCCGCTGTACTGATTCTGTAACTCAGGATAATATACAGCTACTGACACTGAGATACTGGATCTAGAGACACCCCGCTGTACTGATTCTGTAACTCAGGATAATATACAGCTACTGACACTGAGATACTGGATCTAGAGACACCCCGCTGTACTGATTCTGTAACTCAGGATAATATACAGCTACTGACACTGAGATACTGGATCTAGAGACACCCCGCTGTACTGATTCTGTAACTCAGGATAATATACAGCTACTGACACTGAGATACTGGATCTAGAGACACCCCGCTGTACTGATTCTGTAACTCAGGATAATATACAGCTACTGACACTGAGATACTGGATCTAGAGACACCCCGCTGTACTGATTCTGTAACTCAGGATAATATACAGCTACTGACACTGAGATACTGGATCTAGAGACACCCCGCTGTACTGATTCTGTAACTCAGGATAATATACAGCTACTGACACTGAGATACTGGATCTAGAGACACCCCGCTGTACTGATTCTGTAACTCAGGATAATATACAGCTACTGACACTGAGATACTGGATCTAGAGACACCCCGCTGTACTGATTCTGTAACTCAGGATAATATACAGCTACTGACACTGAGATACTGGATCTAGAGACACCCCGCTGTACTGATTCTGTAACTCAGGATAATATACAGCTACTGACACTGAGATACTGGATCTAGAGACACCCCGCTGTACTGATTCTGTAACTCAGGATAATATACAGCTACTGACACTGAGATACTGGATCTAGAGACACCCCGCTGTACTGATTCTGTAACTCAGGATAATATACAGCTACTGACACTGAGATACTGGATCTAGAGACACCCCGCTGTACTGATTCTGTAACTCAGGATAATATACAGCTACTGACACTGAGATACTGGATCTAGAGACACCCCGCTGTACTGATTCTGTAACTCAGGATAATATACAGCTACTGATACTGAGATACTGGATCTAGAGACACCCCGCTGTACTGATTCTGTAACTCAGGATAATATACAGCTACTGATACTGAGATACTGGATCTAGAGACACCCCGCTGTACTGATTCTGTAACTCAGGATAATATACAGCTACTGATACTGAGATACTGGATCTAGAGACACCCCGCTGTACTGATTCTGTAACTCAGGATAATATACAGCTACTGATACTGAGATACTGGATCTAGAGACACCCCGCTGTACTGATTCTGTAACTCAGGATAATATACAGCTACTGACACTGAGATACTGGATCTAGAGACACCCCGCTGTACTGATTCTGTAACTCAGAATAATATACAGCTACTGGTACTGAGATACTGGATCTAGAGACACCCCGCTGTACTGATTCTGTAACTCAGGATAATATACAGCTACTGATACTGAGATACTGGATCTAAAGACACCCCGCTGTACTGATTCTGTAACTCAAGATAATATACAGCTAATGTTACTGAGATACTGGATCTAGAGACACCCTACTGTACTGATTCTGTAACTCAGGATAATATACAGCTACTGATACTGAGATACAGGATCTAGAGACACCCCGCTGTACTGATTCTGTAACTCAGGATAATATACAGCTACTGATACTGAGATACTGGATCTAGAGACACCTCGCTGTACTGATTCTGTAACTCAGGATAATATACAGCTACTGATACTGAGATACTGGATCTAGAGACACCCCGCTGTACTGATTCTGTAACTCAGGAAAAT
The DNA here is from genome assembly GCA_036172795.1 of Pelodytes ibericus. NCBI lineage: Eukaryota > Metazoa > Chordata > Amphibia > Anura > Pelodytidae > Pelodytes > Pelodytes ibericus. Next base: position 2,098,791 of record CM069868.1, read on the forward strand.
ATACAGCTACTGATACTGAGAGACTGGATCTAGAGACACCCCGCTGTACTGATTCTGTAACTCAGGATTATATACAGCTACTGATACTGAGATACTGGATCTAGAGACACCCCGCTGTACTGATTCTGTAACTCAGGATAATATACAGCTACTGATACTGAGATACTGGATCTAGAGACACCCCGCTGTACTGATTCTGTAACTCAGGATAATATACAGCTACTGATACTGAGATACTGTATCTAGAGACACCTTGCTGTACTGATTCTGTAACTCAAGATAATATACAGCTACTGATACTGAGATACCGGATCTAGAGACACCCCGCTGTACTGATTCCGTAACTCAGGATAATATACGGCTACTGATACTGAGATACTGGATCTAGAGACATCCCGCTGTTCTGATTCTGTAACTCAGAATAATATACAGCTACTGATACTGAGATACTGGATCTAGAGACACCCCGCTGTACTGATTCTGTAACTCAGGATTATATACAGCTACTGATACTGAGATACTGGATCTAGAGACACCCCGCTGTACTGATTCTGTAACTCAGGATAATATACAGTTACTGATACTGAGATACTGGATCTAGAGACACCCCGCTGTACTGATTCTGTAACTCAGGATAATATACAGCTACTGATACTGAGATACTGGATCTAGAGACACCCCGCTGTACTGATTCTGTAACTCAGGATAATATACAGCTACTGATACTGAGAGACTGGATCTAGAGACACCCCGCTGTACTGATTCTGTAACTCAGGATTATATACAGCTACTGATACTGAGATACTGGATCTAGAGACACCCCGCTGTACTGATTCTGTAACTCAGGATAATATACAGCTACTGACACTGAGATACTGGATCTAGAGACACCCCGCTGTACTGATTCTGTAACTCAGGATAATATACAGCTACTGACACTGAGATACTGGATCTAGAGACACCCCGCTGTACTGATTCTGTAACTCAGGATAATATACAGCTACTGACACTGAGATACTGGATCTAGAGACACCCCGCTGTACTGATTCTGTAACTCAGGATAATATACAGCTACTGATACTGAGATACTGGATCTAGAGACACCCCGCTGTACTGATTCTGTAACTCAGGATAATATACAGCTACTGATACTGAGATACTGGATCTAGAGACACCCCGCTGTACTGATTCTGTAACTCAGGATAATATACAGCTACTGACACTGAGATACTGGATCTAGAGACACCCCGCTGTACTGATTCTGTAACTCAGGATAATATACAGCTACTGATACTGAGATACTGGATCTAGAGACACCCCGCTGTACTGATTCTGTAACTCAGGATAATATACAGCTACTGATACTGAGATACTGGATCTAGAGACACCCCGCTGTACTGATTCTGTAACTCAGGATAATATACAGCTACTGATACTGAGATACTGGATCTAGAGACACCCCGCTGTACTGATTCTGTAACTCAGGATAATATACAGCTACTGATACTGAGATACTGGATCTAAAGACACCCCGCTGTACTGATTCTGTAACTCAAGATAATATACAGCTAATGTTACTGAGATACTGGATCTAGAGACACCCTACTGTACTGATTCTGTAACTCAGGATAATATACAGCTACTGATACTGAGATACAGGATCTAGAGACACCCCGCTGTACTGATTCTGTAACTCAGGATAATATACAGCTACTGATACTGAGATACTGGATCTAGAGACACCTCGCTGTACTGATTCTGTAACTCAGGATAATATACAGCTACTGATACTGAGATACTGGATCTAGAGACACCCCGCTGTACTGATTCTGTAACTCAGGATAATATACAGCTACTGATACTGAGAGACTGGATCTAGAGACACCCCGCTGTACTGATTCTGTAACTCAGGATTATATACAGCTACTGATACTGAGATACTGGATCTAGAGACACCCCGCTGTACTGATTCTGTAACTCAGGATAATATACAGCTACTGATACTGAGATACTGGATCTAGAGACACCCCGCTGTACTGATTCTGTAACTCAGGATAATATACAGCTACTGATACTGAGATACTGTATCTAGAGACACCTTGCTGTACTGATTCTGTAACTCAAGATAATATACAGCTACTGATACTGAGATACCGGATCTAGAGACACCCCGCTGTACTGATTCCGTAACTCAGGATAATATACGGCTACTGATACTGAGATACTGGATCTAGAGACATCCCGCTGTTCTGATTCTGTAACTCAGGATAATATACAGCTACTGATACTGAGATACTGGATCTAGAGACACCCCGCTGTACTGATTCTGTAACTCAGGATTATATACAGCTACTGATACTGAGATACTGGATCTAGAGACACCCCGCTGTACTGATTCTGTAACTCAGGATAATATACAGCTACTGATACTGAGATACTGGATCTAGAGACACCCCGCTGTACTGATTCTGTAACTCAGGATAATATACAGCTACTGATACTGAGATACTATATCTAGAGACACCTTGCTGTACTGATTCTGTAACTCAGGATAATATACAGCTACTGATACTGAGATACCGGATCTAGAGACACCCCGCTGTACTGATTCTGTAACTCAGGATAATATACAGCTACTGATACTGAGATACTGGATCTAGAGACACCCCGCTGTACTGATTCTGTAACTCAGGATAATATACAGCTACTGATACTGAGATACTGGATCTAGAGACACCCCGCTGTACTGATTCTGTAACTCAGGATAATATACAGCTACTGATACTGAGATACTGGATCTAGAGACACCCCGCTGTACTGATTCTGTAACTCAGGATAATATACAGCTACTGATACTGAGATACTGGATCTAGAGACACCCCGCTGTACTGATTCTGTAACTCAGGATAATATACAGCTACTGATACTGAGATTCTGGATCTAGAGACACCCCGCTGTACTGATTCTGTAACTCAGGATAATATACAGTTACTGATACTGAGATACTGGATCTAGAGACACCCCGCTGTACTGATTCTGTAACTCAGAATAATATACAGCTACTGGTACTGAGATACTGGATCTAGAGACACCCCGCTGTACTGATTCTGTAACTCAGGATAATATACAGCTACTGATACTGAGATACTGGATCTAGAGACACACTGCTGTACTGATTCTGTAACTCAGGATAATATAAAGCTACTGATACTGAGATACTGGATCTAGAGACACCCCGCTGTACTGATTCTGTAACTCAGGATAATATACAGCTACTGATACTGAGATACTGGATCTAGAGACACCCCGCTGTACTGATTCTGTAACTCAGGATAATATACAGCTACTGATACTGAGATACTGGATCTAGAGACACCCCGCTGTACTGATTCTGTAACTCAGGATAATATGCAGCTACTGATACTGAGAAACTGGATCTAGAGACACCCCGCTGTACTGATTCTGTAACTCAGGATAATATACAGCTACTGATACTGAGATACCGGATCTAGAGACACCCCGCTGTACTGATTCTGTAACTCAGGATAATATACAGCTACTGATACTGAGATACCGGATCTAGAGACACCCCGCTATACTGATTCTGTAACTCAGGATAATATACAGCTACTGATACTGAGATACCGGATCTAGAGACACCCCGCTGTACTGATTCTGTAACTCAGGATAATATACAGCTACTGATACTGAGATACTGGATCTAGAGACACCCCGCTGTACTGATTCTGTAACTCAAGATAATATACAGCTACTGATACTGAGATACTGGATCTAGAGACACCCCGCTGTACTGATTCTGTAACTCAGGATAATATACAGCTACTGATACTGAGATACTGGATCTAGAGACACCCCGCTGTACTGATTCTGTAACTCAGGATAATATACAGCTACTGATACTGAGATACTGGATCTAGAGACACCCCGCTGTACTGATTCTGTAACTCAGGATAATATACAGCTACTGATACTGAGATACTGGATCTAGAGACACCCCGCTGTACTGATTCTGTAACTCAGGATAATATACAGCTACTGACACTGAGATAGAGTGGACTTCTCCAATCTGCATAGCTGAGGGATGAGAGGAAGAGTAGGGGGCAGAGTGGCAAACACAAATACAATCCGCGGAGATTACTGCTGATTTGTAGTTATAGATAGAAAGTTCTAACTGAGAAAACACAATAAAGAAACTCTGATCACTAATGTACCTGCGGATTTCTGCCATCAGTCTCTAGAACAGGATGCTTACAATATTCTGCCAGGAACTAACATTTACGTCAAACACCTCCCAAAAGGCTTCCATTTACAAAACTGATTCTTGTGTTACTGTTGGGTGCAATTTCTCTGCCAACCCTAAATGAGGTTGAAAAGTTCATTGACGGTAGTAAAACTCTCCATGCCAGCTCATTTCTAAACAGGCATGAGGAAGAACAACATGTATCCATTGAGAGAAGGATGGCTCACCTGCTACACCGAGAGCAGTTAGGTAACCTTGTATATTAGAGTTAGTTTCTTTGTAAAGTCTACAGATACATTCCAATGATTATTCTGGGCCCCAATAACAGTGTCTGATGAAGTTTGTTGGCAAATTTTAGATTGAGTGTAAAGATTGTGGGTATGGGTTAACTGAGAACAAAATTACACAACCTACATCGAATCGGTGTGTTTTGCCAAAAATACCTGTAATTAGTCTGCTTGCCAATAAGACTTCAAGTTCAGTTTGCAAGGGGAAACTAATCACAATGCATTGTCACATTGAGGAGCTGAGGGAAGATAATCAATAAAAGTGCAATTGAGTTACAGATGCTTGGAGGAGACACTTAGCAGGTTTGACCATGCACAATGTATAGTCAATGTAGAGTCAGTGAGAGGAAATGGTTTTTTCTCCTCAACTCACCTGCAACTCACTTTCAGTGAATATCTCCCCATGCCTTGATTAAACAAGTCAAGAATAAAACAATAGTGGGGGGCTGGTTATCCCCTCCTTTCTAAAAATGTTCTAATTTAAAATAAAACCCTTTTTTTGTGGGCTCTTGCTAACATCAATTATTATTGAATAAACACTTACTGGTGGGATTGGGGGGCAAGGAAAAGGAAATGTAGTTTTTAGGGGTTGTTTTTCTTTGTATCTGCAACAAAATAGAAACATACCAGTCTCCACTCTGCCAAAGAAAAAATCATAAATCAGTAGGACTTTATAGTATTTCTCTGTGCTTCCAACCTAAACGTGGCATGACCAAACCACGGAGGAATTCCACAAATTCCAGGACTGAGGGATTACCAAGTTGCGTTTAAATAAAAATATGAATAACACCTGGTATGTCCAGAGGGTGGGGGTAAGTATTTCAATTTTGAGTCTCTTGTCCAGGCAGGAGGTAAGGTCACCAATCTAGGTGTTTCCACTAGTTTGTCTGGGAAACACACATACTTAATATTTATTTTCCATGTTAAATAATAATATTGTTGCAATCTGGATTATTATTCAGCTTGCAACAACCTAGGAGACTATTCATAATCAATGTAGATATGTATTGAGGGGTGTAAATACAATTCAATAAAGTGTTATTTAACCCGTTCTGGACATTGCCCGTACATGTGCGGGCTGCATTTTCAGCTTTGAAAGCATCCAGAAAAGCAAAAAAAAAATGGCTGCTAAGATCACCCAATAGTCACTGACCTGTCAATCACGCATAGAGTGAGGGGTGTTTCAGACTGTCTCTGATAGAGGCAAGTTTGAAACACCCAGTAAAAGGGTTGTCTTACCTGCAATAGCTGAGACAGGCTGTCTCATCCATTGCAGTGAGAATTGTGATAACTGTAAAAGGCTAATCACAATCCATTGCCATTCTCATACAAATTTGGGGAGAGAGATGGGGAAAGTTTATCCCAGTTGCCTTAACAGTTAGGCAAACTAGGGTCAACCATGATTGTTTGCATTTATTTATGTGATCACTGTGAAAATCAGTCACATTGATCATATGTAATAAATGCAAAAAAAATACATTAAATGACAATCAGTACTGTAAGAACACTGATTGTTAAAATCTTCCCCCTTTCTCCCTTGTATCAGAGAGAAATATACTGTGTCCCAGAAAAAAAAAAATTCTAACCATTTTTACACTCTTTATTAAATTGTATACATTACACAAAGGGTTAAATCTTGAAAAAATGTTTGCAAAAAAAAGCCCTCTTTTTCCTTTAAAAACAAAATGTTATATGTGGGGATTGATTAAAATAGCAAGCTTACACTTTAATTTAAACGCACACATAGATAAAGTAGAAAAAAAGTTATTGTCCAGAACGGACATCAAAACGAGGAATACCATTGTCCTGAAGGGGTTAAAGGGTTAGTGGACAGGAGAGTATCCTCATGTTAGATCATGGACATCAGCAATATTGCAGTGAACCATGATTGGATGTTCGCTCTGATGACCTCAAGAATGAGTTTATTTTATTTTATTTAAAAGAACAAATAAGTAATATGATTTCCAAGCAACAAGAACATCTTAACCAAATCCCCACAAAATATGGTATTCATGCAAATAAATTCAGACTTTGATATGTTGGAAGAAACGTCAAGGGGCTTGTCATACTAAATTACCCTCTGCTCAGTCAGATGCTGTTCAGGGGAATTTTAATTATGTAATGTATCGTCCAGGGGCACTGGGCAGCTAATGAAGGGCAGTTGATGTTTAAAAATTAGCTGTGCCATTTTTTCAGGATGCCCATTTTATAAGGTATCCATGCTCGGAGCTCAACATTGTTAGTAAATGTGTTAGCGATAAAATATCAGTTACATTAATCAACCACTTTAAGAATATAATTAAAGCTAAGAGGTTAATTATCCAATCATAAGATAAAGATGCATACAAAAACAACACAGCTTATCTTTTTGGTCTGTTGGTTTGAATTTGTATGAAGGTTTGAGAGGTTGAAATGAAGATTTAATATGGAACATGATGATTGAAACCAAACATGTATATTTATCTATACATGTAATAAATAACAGTAAACGTCTAAGTATCAGCAGGAATTATGTTGTCACCATAATACATGAGTTTAAAAATGTCCTATTTCTTCATGGCTAAGTTCTCATTCTGTACTTATTGTAAAATGAATGTTGAATAAAAGATACGCTGTGTATATGGATGATTTATTTTGGGTTAGGTGGTAATACACTTTGTGATCTTTTGAACAGCAGATTGAAGGAAGGTCAACTTAAGAAATTTACACTCAAAACCGGCAGTGGCATTATTTTTCAAACTAGTAATTATCTCTAAGTTCAGTTTATCCGCAAGTTTGTAAATATAACACACTGCCACAAATATCCAGCTAAATAATACCTTATACGTCTGTCTAAATGATATCCTTATACTGACTAGTAAAGAAAAACCAGCGCTTAATCTGTGTCACAGCAGCACCAGCCTATGTGTATCTCTGCAAAACACACGTGGAAAACATACAATAAATACAAAACAAAGTGGTAGGTGCGCTATGTGACAAACACCAGTATAATACTGCCACGCCAAGAGGAAGCCTCAGGAAGGCGAAACGCGTAGCGTGATTCATTGTACTGCGGACCTTTTATCACATTTTATTGTTTTATTGTTTTTTATCCTATTTTCTGGAATATTGCTCTCACTTGGATTTTTCTATTGGCGTGGGACCTGCTTTGAGAACCACCGTCTGGGATCATCTCTTGTGCTGCATATCTCCTTTTCTAGATGTAAGCTACCTCATTGCTTTATTAAAATCTTGAAATTTATTACATACTCATGGTTCTTTTCATCTATTTCCATACAACATATCCACTGGATGAGGAATAAGAGGACCACACAAGAAACTACAGATAAGATTCCTTTCTTCTTCTGTTTGTGAGTGCATTATTCTCCTGCACAAGATTACTCTATGTCTAGACTGTATTATACATGGTCTTTGTGTTTTTTTGTCTTTTTTAAGATATTGACTGTACAACGTCATATAAGGGCTACCTACTATCAGGCAATTATCAGATTTCCTTTATTATACTGGTGTTTGTCACATAGCGCACCTACCACTTTGTTTTGTATTTATGATATCCTTATACTGTTTAGTAGGATATTGTAATAATTCCTAGAATACAGAGATGCTGATATAAATGCTATCCGATGTGACAATCTATAAGGGAGATATCATTCCTTCCGTTATTAGACAGGATGATCGCTCGGTATTATTAAATCATTCTCTCATAAAACATCTAGTGTGTTATGCTGTAAATATTCAGTAATTTCACTTTATGTAACGTGTAAATCTTAGCACATTGAAGAGCGCAAACTGACTTTATTTATAATGTACAAATTTAAATGAAAAGCTGGTTATAGATATTTATTGTGAGAGGAACTGTGGTGCAGATTTGACAGAAGTTATGTTAGGCCTGCCTTACTAAATATCAGCTTGTTTTGTTTGTTTGTTTTTGAGTTAAAAGAATTTCCCAGGGACATTTGTTGGGTTTGCAAATATAACAGATTGCTGGTACGGGTCTCTGTGGAGGAGCATCTGGAGAGCAGGCTGGGACAGTGCACAAATAGATTGAATTACTGACAGGGGTAGATTTAACTTACCGAGCTGTACACCTACCTTATAAACTTACTGAGACAGATAACCATAGCTTGGGTGGAAAAGGACACAGACAGTTTGATTAAATACCAGTCATTGTCTAAACATAACCATTCAAACATATCTTAGTGACAACATAATATAACATAAACCCCAACAGATAAGCACCAGCTCCCAGGGCTGGTGCTATTGTATACCTGAAATGACCACCTGAAAACAGCAAGCTTTCAAAACTTGCTGTACAAATGTCCCCCAATACACCCATTAAATCCCCCAGCTCCCCAACCGCAAGCGGTCTACATACTCCAGGACTGTCCGACCCCGTTCTAAGCCTTTCGTCTCTTGACACACAATGAAGTGCTTAGGGACATCCCCAAACCAATGCAACCAATTTAGGCATTTGCTTTCAATTCTAACACAATGTACAGACCATTTTACATATATTTCTTTATTTTCTACATGTATAAGCAATGTATAGGTTTCCTGTCCCTTTAAGGCTGTGTCAGAATTAGCACGGCCAGGCATTTTTTTTTAAAGAAAAGGTAGGAACTCTATACCTCACTATAAGTTATGTAGAGCGGAAATTATAAGATAATGTGATGTCCATAAGGTTAACTTAAAAAAACAACAACAAATGAATCTACCAATTGGCCAAAACAATACAGGTTTCTATAAGTAAAAACTCCACATATAAAACATTGTTAAAGGAAGAACAACATTAATTCCTGATATTTGCAATATGTTTCTGCAAGTTTCCAAATGATGCTAAAGGGCATAATTGTTATATATTTTCCTTGTATGTAAAGAACTTTTTTTTAAACAAATCACTTTGCCAGTAGACATCATTTTAATTAAGAGAGCTTGAAATTATGATTGATTTTAATACAACCCTGTAGCATTCGAGAAATCTAACGGATATTTGCTTGTTATTGTTTACTGTTTCAATGCCTTTCACTGGGCTGACTTTCATTATTTTTTCACACCATTTAAATGTTTTATTAAGACTTTTCAGGCTGTGTAATGAGTTGCAATGTCCAGCTTACTACCAAACTTGAGTTTAGATTCGTTTTATAATTTACGCAGGAACAAAGGTTATATATGAAGGTTAAATCCAGCACCACGCAGGAAGCTGATAAGTACTACAGTATAGAGTTTACAACCTAGGGCATTGTACTAATCCAGTAGCTCAGAAGTATTGGAAACAAACTGTGTTTTTTTTTTGTACATATTTACTTCTAACTCAATTTAATAAATACTTGGCACTTGAAAACAAACAAATAAAAGATACATTTTCTATTTTTCCTTATTAAATCATTCTATTTCTTACACAGTACATTACAAAAGATACAAAAAAAGAAGACAAAGTAAAAAAGTGCAATATGTATATAACATGGCATAGTTATATACATCCTTGAACATACAAAAGAAACAAAAATAAACCCACACAGATAATGTAGTGTAGTGTAGTATGTTTAAAATGTATATGGTGAGTATGACGTGACTCCAAATTTTGCACTCACATTTCCTCCAAAAAACATCCAGCATATAAGGTGATCTTTCCCACTGTAAGATGTCTTCTTAATACCCGTCCAAATAATAGAAGATACAGCATGTATAAATACGATGAAAATGTTCAATACAAAAAACAATAAAACTATCTTACTCTTAGATATCAAACAGCACACAGTAGACAGACAACGTACAGTCAGCAGACTATCCGGAGGACCGTTAACACGTTTCACCTCTTAGCAGAGGCTTCCTCAGAATGTCTCAAAACATACATATACATTTTCAGTGGGCACACAAAAATAAATGTGACATAGATACTTAGAAATTATATTTTCAATCCATACATATTTTTGTATCCAATATTTTTCCTAGATACTTGAATTTGATCTGCTATCCGTAAGGAAGTATTGAAAGTTACGTTTATGCGTTCATTATGTGCCATAGCAATATGTATTTTGCAAAAATGTCCCATTTATTTTATTATACTTTTTTGTATCCAAATTTTTAAAAATGTATATATTATTGTATAATGCAAAATCTTGGTTTGGGATCACTGTCATCTCAGCTATAAAAGGAGTTACTTTTTTATTGTTAACTGATGTAATTACCAAATATAATTTGTTTTTAGAAATTTAAGAATAGTCAAAATGTTTTACTGAAATGACATACTTCTGTATAAACAATTTTTGTATTGTATTTTAGATTTGATATATTGTTTTGTATAAACTGACTGCATATTTTATGATTTTTGCTCTCTCTAACAACCTCTAATAAAGCTTTTTAAATCGACTAAGTGAATGTCACAACTCCTGATATTCATAGATAATATTTTATACAGCATAGATGGGAACTGCATGCTACATTAGACAAACAGGGACAAACAGATAAATTACGCAGAGAGCACTGCTTGCATGCTTACAATCTAGAGACCGCCAATATCTTTCATAATGTGCTGTCTTTCACTTTTTCCATTTTTGAATGCAAGATTTCCCCATGTAATCCTGCTAATTAGTTGCAGTCAACTCCACCCAATGGCATTGTCATTTAAAATCAGTTCGATACTTAAAGAGACTGTCTGGTGTTCAAAATCCATATTCCAAATGTTAATGCCTATTAATGTGCTTTCAAAGTATTTTAACATGCATGTTTTACATCTTGCATTGCATAAAATATGAAAAACACTTTTTGAAAATGAATTTGCAAAATTACAGCAGTTTGCAAGAAGCTGGGACTGCCCACAGTAGCTGAGTAAAAGCCAATTAACTTTTTTATTTTTGCTGCTGGATCCAATGAATGGAATTTCCTGTCTCTGTAATGATGTCATCAGATTATGTGTTGCACTGTTAAGAGATCCTACTGTGTACAAGTGCAAGTTTATTACATTCCACGCAATGCATTCTATTATAGCAGCACAGGAAATGACTAAATGAAACAAAACTGTATATGCTCATTGTCTATGTAATCAGTGCTGAAGCACCTGTAGCAAACATGCAGAGTATTCACTGGGGAGGGCTTGGGTCAAATATTAAATACGCCTGCATTAAATCATACTGGAAAAGAACCTGTGCTCTATACAAGCAGTAATCATCATCTTGCACCAATGCTGCCTCTCCTTCTCTGTGGAGAAAGGGAGTTATTTTTTTTATAATCTGTTATATTTTATTGGAATGGAAATAACTGTATCCACTCCCTGTTATGTAAGGCTTATAGTATCTGCAGGGAATAAGATGTTTTTTGCAATAATTAAATATACATGCTAAATATGCATTTAAACTGATAGTAGCTTGATGACAATACTTTATAAGAGTTCCAGGGTCACATGGGCAAAGTACTCATTGACTCAACAGTTTATCGATAGGTAACTGTTAAAAAAAATGGTTCCAATTTTTTTGTAAATGTTGTATTAGTTATTGAAATGAGGACAACACCTTTAAAATAAAAATACAACATTTGTTAAATGGGGTGGTATGAAGATTATTTGTCCCCTTTTTGTTCCGATAAGTTATATTTAGCAATAAAATGCTTGTGAGTTTTTAACAAGTCAACATCAGAGAAAGTGGCACCAATTACTGCCATAGTTGCCAACAGTCCTGAATTTTACAGTCCAATAAAATCCAGGTCTGATTTGGCATTAATACTGCCTATGCACAGCGATATGCACTTGTTTGATTCCACCCCGTTTTTGGCCAGGTAGTCTGTACATATGGCATGCTAGACTTCTAACAATTTTCCATACAGCAAGTACAGTGGAAGAGTTATACACATAATAAACATTGACCAAAGCAGCCCCCCCCCCCCCCCCCTCAAAACACAAACAGCGATCTTCTGTCAACGTTTAATTAATACTTAGGATGTTAGTGATTTTTCAGTCTCACCCACAGCAACTTTCAAAATCTTTTTTTATTCAAGTTAAAATTGCATGGAGTCACAAACTGAGAAATGTGCCTTTTAATTAAAATTGTACTTGTACACAGCTGAGAGTTAAGATTAAGACATCTCCATTTAACAGTTTCCTCTTACGATTTGCATCACAAATCGCCCCATTTCCTGATAAGAATGCCATAGAAACATGTCTTTAATTACTTTCTTATAATTAGGTGTTAATGGGATTCCTCCATGCTATGCGTATATCTTTATTTGTGTCCCGACCAGTAATGTTCTCATTGATTTACCCCTTGGTTCCAATACTTTTATATACAACATTCAAAAGGAAGAAAGACATATATTTCCCTTATCCCCTGCAGTGTTTAGTGACAAACACATTCCGTTCTTAAAATGTAAGTATTAATGCTGTTATTGTGTTGCTGTAATTGGGTAATGTTTTTGTACATAGCTGATTGTGTTTCTATGAGAGGATCTTTTTTCTGTTCATTTCTAACCTGATCCAGTTCCTAGGTATAGTACTGATGTCCCTCCCTCAGGATTTATTGCTTCCCGGTTCTCTCTCTGGAACATCAAAGTGAATACATTCTGTACATAACTATCTGATGAAGTTTCCTCGGATTAGTACGTTTGTAAATGGTGTCTGTCTTGCTGTCCTGCCAACAGGGCCAGTCCAAGACATTGTGCTGCCTGGGGCAAAAAACAAAATGCACACTCACACACTTACACAGACAGTCTGTAATTTACACATACATACACACACACTGACATACACACACATTAACATACACACACACTCACACTGACATACACACACATTAAAATACACATACACACACACTCACACTGACATGCACACACACACACACTCACACTGACATGCACACACACGCAGACACACTGAAATACACACTCACTCACTCACACTAACATACACACACACTCACACACTTACACAGACAGTCTGTCATTTACACATACACACACTGACATACACACACATTAACATACACACACACTCACACTGACATACACACACATTAACATACACACACACTCACACTGACATACACACACATTAACATACACACACACTGACATGCACACACATTAACATACACACACACTCACACTGACATACACATACACTGACCTACACACACATTAACATACACACACACTGACATGCACACACATTAACATACACACACACTCACACTGACATACACATACACTGACATACACACACATTAACATACACACACACTCACACTGACATACACACACATTAACATACACACACACTGACATGCACACACATTAACATACACACACACTCACACTGACATACACATACACTGACATACACACACATTAACATACACATACACACACACTCACACTAACACGCACACACAGACACACTGAAATACACACTCACTCACACTAACATACATACACACACTAACATACATACACACATTCACACTGACATACACACACACACTCACACTGACACACACACTCACACTGACATACACACACACACACACACACACACACTGTCAGTTTTTAATTTACCTGGTCCAGACATCTCTGTGCTTTGAGTTCCTCGTGTGAAGGAGGGGCTGAGCCAATCATGGGAGGCTTGAGAGTTGAGAGGTCTCATCTGATTGGCTGACACCTCCTTCTCTCAAGCTCCCCTGACACAGAAAAAAGGAAAAAAAGAAAAAAACCTCTGCATGGAGCAGCAAAGTGCCGCCTCTGTCAGGGTACCGCCTAGGGCAGCTGCCACACTCTGCCCCGTTATAGGGCCGACGCTGCCTGCCAAGTACTAGAGCCATCAAAGAGATATTGTTTAAAATGATGTTAAAAACTGCTTTGCCATTGCAAAACATTGTTTAGACAATTTATACAGATATACTTTTATGTTCAATATTATTTTCAATATGTTTTTGCTTCTCTGTTGAAGCTTCAAAAAATACTGACCTCCCTTACACCTCCATCAATATAAAATTCCTTTTACTAGCCTTCCGGTAAATTACTGATTTTGTGGCAGTCCTAGTTGAAGATATCCTTTACTTTCTTACAAATGATCAGGATGGATAGGCCATGCAACAATATCTGTGACAGTGATAAGGTCCATCAAACATCATTAAATTGACTATAATACAGTCCAGTAAATGTCCAGTTGGTACCTACCCCCTTTTTTTCATCGACAATATTTTATTGAAATTGTTATTCCAAAACATATTCTTTCCCAAACTTGACCTCCTTAACATTTTATTTTACTAAATTAGGTGTAAAAAGCTACATAAGAAGCAAATGCAAAATTCCAAATTCAAATCAATGGTGACAAAATCCAAGGTGAAATCTGATGAAGTCTAGAAGAAATCTCTCCCCACAGGAGGCAACATTAGAAATTGCTTAATTTGAGTTCTTAATCCCCTTCTCTTGGATCCACAACAGTAACAAGCATAGGTAAAAGGTTGAACTTGATGAACTTATTTAGAACCCAAATGACTATATCACTATATAAACTCATTAGTATAAACAGTATAGCAAAGTATAACCTTGACAATTTAGTGAGGGGCCTTTAGATAGGCTGCTCAAAATGGTTCCAGACAGACTGTGCAAATTAATTCCATTTCGAGAAATGTGAATATTATCTCTCCAATCTATAATGTTGCAATTTACAGTTGTTTGAAACACTAAAAGGTAGATAATCTCATTCAGCAAGGGAAAGACCTGGTAACTGATAGGTGCACCTGACACAGTCTGGAATCTCGATAATCTCGAGTTTCGAGTTTTTGATGGAAGTGGAGCATTGCTTTGGCAGTAATGTGACAAAGGCTTCTGGCTATTGGACAATGCGGGCGCATGATAAATGAGGTAGCATTCATGACCAATACCACACTACATGACATGTAACTGCTAGTTGTTCTCCTATTAAATTAGCAGCATATGAAGCAAACAATGTTTTCCAAGTCATACTAATGGACATAGTGACAGCCCAGAGAGTGCAGATTTCTCTAGTTATGGTTGGTTAGTTTTGATAAAAAGTGATATAAGCTCTGAGAAAGAAGAAAATACTGTATAGACTGGTAAAATGTATAATATTTAATTTTAATCGCTGGATAAACATAAATAAATAAAACAAACACAGACACGTAAAGGTTACACCGGGTAGTTGAAGTAGACCCTTGTTGGTAAAAACTGGAGTTCTGATGTGTTTTGCCCTCAGGCTTCCCCAGTGGGTTCCAATTTATAATGGTGCAGACACCTTAAATAGGAGAAAAAGAGAGAAAATAATGGAGAGAGAAGACGAATGGTGTTGATGAGAGCCCTGGAAATAATGCAAGTTGGTTTGGAGATAAAAATACATATAAATAAATGAATAAGGGATAAAATCATAAATCCTTCAGGACCTGGCCTGTTTTTAGCTCTTGTGCACACATATAAATTAGTATAACACGTAATGTATGGAAAGTAAAATAGTAAAAAATTGATAAAATTATCCAGTTTCACACAAAGCATATTTTTTTTCTCGCATAAGCCTTTTCGGGTCGTTCCACATGCGGGTCTCTACAGGGACATCAGCCGCAGACAAAACCAATGAAGGCCAAAAAATACACCTGTGGTTGCTGTGCTCTTCATGCTTTCTGGATCTGGACCAGGTGGGACAAATTGGGTACGCTTGCAATAGTGCTACTGAGCACATGTGAGATGGTCACCATTTTAGGTCCATCTGCTCTTGGCTCAAAATGGTCTCATGTGTATTTTTATTTTCCAATCAAAGACTTTTACCCAATTTACAAACAGCTTTATGATATGGTTGCAGTAATGACCCGCATTTATATGTAAATTACTAATGATATTTTTCTAATTTTTCCATTTAATTACATTCTTAACGTGCTGTTTGTTATGCATGAAGACGAATGCATGAAGATTTCACATAGAAATCCTATCAATTGGTTGTTCAGTGACTTCCTCCCAACTGCTATTCTCATTTTAAATACGTTTGGTACCTGCTGTGATTTTGAAAGTAGACTGGGATTGACTGGAGAGTATAAAATATTTCAAGGAAGTGACAGTTGGCTTTTCTGCTGGCAGACTGACAGTTTGCCATCACAAGGAATTCTTCTTCTTGCTGTTGTGAAAGTGGTTATGTTTTAGTATATATCTATGTGTTGTATTTTATTGTGGGCGGGGACTCTGCAATCTTTGTGTGTTTGTTTCTACCATCTGGTGCATTTTATGATTACACAAAGCATATCTGCAGAAAACCTTTACACTAATGAAATTAATTTTAAACTTCTATATTTCTTATATGCATTTAAAAAAGAGGGTACATGGGTGAGTAGACTATCATTTTCATGTCTCAGAGGACCAGCACTAAGTGGACATTTAGAGTTACCGCTTTGTACTAGCGCTCTGACTTTTATATAGAGATTTATGGGAGTTGTAGTCCAGGAAAAGCGAGAGGGCAGTATTTGCTCTCTCTACTGTTTTACTTCATGCTGTTTTTCTCTTCACATGATGGGACATCAGATCTTTATCCCTAAACATAATAAAGATTTGATTCACTGTCTTCAGAATTTATTCTTTGTGTGTTAGTTTTGGATCAGATTTGTGCTTTTTTCCTTTTCACAAAGAGATAACTCTGTATTATGCTCTGCTTTGCATAGGGAAGCAGTGAGATATTCTATATTCAGATGGTATAGGAACTAAGCAAACAAGGAAACTGCATTTTTTAGAGAGTGGTCTTGGCAAGTATTGTGCTTTGACAGGAACTGGCAGAGAAGTACCGTCTGTAACAACCGTACAGCCTTGCTATTCATCAACAGTTTGACTCTCTGCCGGAATATCATTTTCATAATCATTAACACACTCTAGAACCTTCAAGGCAAGGCTACATGATTATATTATTTACCTTTTGCTGCACTCTGGAACTGTACTCATTAAGACAGGCGGTATCGAGTACTGTCTTGGAAATAATATTTTATTTATAGTACATTTAATTAAATTGTATTCAAGCCTAGTCTACCCATAGTCTGAGTACATTATCACCCACAGTCTACCCATAGTCTGAGTACATTATCACCCACAGTCTACCCATAGTCTGAGTACATTATCACCCACAGTCTACCCATAGTCTGAGAACATTATCACCCACAGTCTACCCATAGTCTGAGTACGTTATCACTCACAGTCTACCCATAGTCTGAGTAAATTATCACCCACAGTCTACCCATAGTCTGAGTACATTATCACCCACAGTCTACCCATAGTCTGAGTACATTATCACCCACAGTCTACCCATAGTCTGAGTACATTACCACTCACAGTCTACCCATAGTCTGAGTACATTATCACTCACAGTCTACCCATAGTCTGAGTAAATTATCACCCACAGTCTACCCATAGTCTGAGTACATTATCACCCACAGTCTACCCATAGTCTGAGAACATTATCACCCACAGTCTACCCATAGTCTGAGTACATTATCACCCACAGTCTACCCATAGTCTGAGAACATTATCGGCCACAGTCTACCCATAGTCTGAGTACATTATCACCCACAGTCTACCCATAGTCTGAGTACATTATCACCCACAGTCTACCCATAGTCTGAGTACATTATCACCCACAGTCTACCCATAGTCTGAGTTCATTACCACTCACAGTCTACCCATAGTCTGAGTTCATTACCACTCACAGTCTACCCATAGTCTGAGTACATTATCACCCACAGTCTACCCATAGTCTGAGTACATTATCACCCACAGTCTACCCATAGTCTGAGTTCATTACCACTCACAGTCTACCCATAGTCTGAGTTCATTACCACTCACAGTCTACCCATAGTCTGAGTAAATTATCACCCACAGTCTACCCATAGTCTGAGTACATTATCACCCACAGTCTACCCATAGTCTGAGTACATTATCACCCACAGTCTACCCATAGTCTGAGTACATTATCACCCACAGTCTACCCATAGTCTGAGAACATTATCACCCACAGTCTACCCATAGTCTGAGAACATTATCACCCACAGTCTACCCATAGTCTGAGTACATTATCACCCACAGTCTACCCATAGTCTGAGAACATTATCACCCACAGTCTACCCATAGTCTGAGTACATTATCACCCACAGTCTACCCATAGTCTGAGTACATTACCACTCACAGTCTACCCATAGTCTGAGTACATTATCACCCACAGTCTACCCATAGTCTGAGTACATTATCACCCACAGTCTACCCATAGTCTGAGTACATTATCACCCACAGTCTACCCATAGTCTGAGAACATTATCACCCACAGTCTACCCATAGTTTGAGTACATTATCACCCACAGTCTACCCATAGTCTGAGTTCATTATCACTCACAGTCTACCATATTGTAAATATTAATCTTGGAAGAGAAAAAAAACCAAAGTATAATACTGCAATACAGTATGATAACATAAGTAATGTTGGTGGGGGTATGTAGGCACTCACAAACAGTTCTTCATATAAAAGACCATCAACCGACCATCATTTGAATGGCACAGTATAGCTAATTATTGTTGTATGATTACAGTCAACCCACTTTATCAATGTATACTTCCAGCAGAATTATGCCATGCTGCCTCTCTGAACATGGCAGTGATGTCGCTTTGACCCGGTGGTTGCCCACCACAATCCAGTAGATTACCTGGGCTGGGATATAAGCAGCATCATTTTCTGGCCTAAAAAATCTGCAGGAACATGTGATGCAGTGAACAAAATCCAAACTCCAGTACTTTGCAAGAAAATTCTGATTGGCCTTTGGAGTCAAGAAGGAATTTTTCCCCCTAGTAGGCAAAATTCAATATAGCTTCCCTAGGAGTTTTTGCCTTCTTTTGGATCAAAAGCTGGAATGATAGGTAGAAGGGTCGAACTTGATGGACTTGTGTCTTTTTTCAACCTGAATTACTATGTTACAATGTTGCTGAAAACTCTGCTGTGATGAATGCAGGTCATTCTGGAGGCTGTCCTAAGGGGCCTTATAGTATCCAATACTTGCTAGGTATGTCCAAAGAAGTGACCAATAACTGTATATCCCATAGTATCCAGCAGGTTGTTTCTCATCACAAATGCTTCTACTTATTTTTAATCAGTGTTATGACCTTATAATTATTTTTATCGGAATAGCTAACCGTATTGAGATGAAATTTGATCAAAACAAATTTGTTTTTCCGCAGCTGAGGGTTGATCTTGCTCCCTCTGTGCAACAAGCATTTGTGTTTGTGTACTTTAGAGGTGTCTTTTCATCCACACCAAAAGTCTGGAATGATTAATGCAAATATCATATACCAGGGGATAGCCAGAGATTGTTAATATCAGCTGCTGTTTGATGCATTCAGTGTTGTACTGAGATTCCTGAACATTTCAAATGTCAAGCAATCCTCAAACATACATCATCAGCTGATTCCCCTACATAATGTTTATTATCTGTCTACATGTAGAGTTGAAGCTGTGTGTAGTAGATTTTTCCTAATTATTCCTTACTAGAGAGTTTTAAGATAAAGATTTATCCTCGAAAAAGGTACAGTCAGTCGTACTAATCTGTAGAGTAATTTCTCACTGACAACCACAAGCGAAAAACTATGTGTACTGTAAATTTGCCACGCAGTATGAAAATATGACTCCTCTAAGCATTAAAAGAAAAAAAACACACAATGATTGCAGAGTCCCAACCCCAATAAAATATAACACACAGACATATACAAAAAAATAAACCACTTCCACAAAAGAAAAAAAAATAATACCTTGTGATAGCAAATTGTCATTCTGCAGACAGAAAAGCCAACTGTCACTTCCTAAAAAATACTGCAATCTCTTCAGTCAATCCCAGTTTACTTTCAAAACCACAGCAGGTACCAAGCTTACTTTAAAAGTTTTAGTTGTCCGTCCAATAAACTATTTATAAAATTCAAAAGCAACACAAGTATAAATCCTCTTTTACTTGAAGCCTTCTTCGAACACTTACTTATCCGTCTTGGGTTGTTTACTCAAAGTAATTACCTGATGAACACTAGGCCTTCTTCAAGGTGGGAAAAGTGAGTGCATGCGATTCTTTTGTATTAATATTATTTTATTTATTAAGTCCTGTCCGATTCTGAGGTCGGTATACAATTGGCGAAACAAAACATATACGTAGGAGAGGTAGAAAAATAGACCGATTGCAACAAAAATCTAGATGGGCTCTGTTCATACAGAATAACAATCTAATGGATCACTAATAATCTAGGGGTCTCATTGGATAAGAGGTTAAGATACACAATAAGATATCTTGTATCTGTAATTTTTTAGCCAATGAACATTTTCTGAAATTGGAAACTGATTCAATGTGAGTTTTTTTTACCTTCATTCAGATCAGCAGCAACAATAGTGAATAAGTTCAAGTTGAAGCCCTTGTGGTTTTTTTCCAAAC
The DNA here is from genome assembly GCA_036172795.1 of Pelodytes ibericus. NCBI lineage: Eukaryota > Metazoa > Chordata > Amphibia > Anura > Pelodytidae > Pelodytes > Pelodytes ibericus. Next base: position 2,119,769 of record CM069868.1, read on the forward strand.
TGAAAAATGATGGGAGTTATGTATAAAAACTTTTTATTCATACAACGAGCGCCAGCATAACCAAAATGTACGTATTTGGCGGAAATTTGTCGGGAGTCTGCTTTATACATTGCCGTTTGGAAATGGTAGAATCATTTAATTCTGGGATTTAGTTTTGGTTTATCTGTCTAACTCTATTCATATAAATCAGTATGATTCAGTCTACGAAGGTTCATAGAGTTACCAACAGGAAAAAGAAAAATATAGTCTTAACATGGTGTGAAATGTATAGCAGACTAGCTCCGGCATAAGTTTTTTTTAATGTGTAGCATTAAAACAAGTAATTCTTATGTCAACACTGTATCAAGTTACCTCCTAGTTGGCGCCATGTCTGTGACACCACTGTCTCTGCCTAAACGCCAATGTCAGTGTCACAGCGTTTGGAAGCCCCAGAAGTACTGTTAGCTGGATTAACATTTAGAGGCAGGTTGTTCTTCTGGTAGTCGTCGCGGGTTCTATTGCATCCGCGGCTCACAGAGCAAGGACATCTATATAAATCCTCACGGTCCTCAAGGACCATGCTAGTGAAGCTGTATATATATATATATATAGATAGATACGTCCTTTCGGCAGAATAAGTTGATACGAATCGTTATATAAGGATACGACAAGACCAACAGAGAACTATATATCGACCATTCATCAAGAAACAAAAAGCACACCACCAGTCAAGGTTTTGTATAAAAGATAAAAGGAATACATTTAAAAAGTGTACATTTTTTTGCCATGTATCAAGGCATCCGCGCTGCAAGTATTTTGCACTTAGTAATGTCCAAAGGGAGATCACATTTCTTATCATCCTTGTCCTTTTATTTCATGCAAAATGCTCTAAGCTAACAGCAAACATTAAAGCAGAGACGTCTGATTTTATTTCTCTGAACATCTTGTATGACATCCCTTGTTACTTCCAAATGCACTTTCTGTGTTCCAAATTTCATGGCCACATGAGATACCCTTTAAATGAATGTGTGTGTATGTTGGGGGGTTTGGCGGGTGGGTGATGTGTACGTTTCAAAAGCTTTATCTGCAGGAGAAATAATCACTGTGGCATCACTAATAAATAAACGAGAACTGTATTATTTCAAACATATATATTCTATCTCCTGTCATTCCTGACTGACTGTGGTGAAACCTTTCTGAAAACACAGCAAATGAATATAGGAAAATGTCCACTGTCCCCTTTTATGTCCTGTATTAATACAGAAGTGCCATGCGTGGAGTCAGTTCTAACTCGCATTGACAAATTGGAAGGAAGCCAGAGAAGGTCAGGGAGATGAGGGTGAATTGATTTAAAGTGACAAGAAAAAAATTGTGCTTCTAACACCGTGGACATGAAATGGTAACTGTGATACATGTGGTATGATGGCGGGATGGTACGTATTACCTCACAGCTGTTGTTGGCGAACAAAACCAGGTGATGTGATGTCAACCTATAGCTGGTATGACATCATCAGCAGTGTTATACCACAAAAGCTGTAATGGTCTTGTATAAAATGACATATTTTGCACGTTTGCCTCCTGATGAAGCTGTCACAGCTGTTCTAGTAAAACGAGAGTTTTCATCCACTGTCTTCCGGCGGTAGCTGCCTTCTTCAAATCCAGCAGCGCTCTGTTTCTTGTGGACTTTATTGTTGCTCACTATTATCCTGCATTTCGTAAGTGTTGTTCCAACAGGGGTCAAGTGATTGATCCGTCTGGTCCTGCCCATGTCTGCTTTTATTCTTCCCACAGATTGAAGCCTGGTTTAGTCTGGCCATTATCCTGAATACACCATTATTCACCTCTTTTTGTGAGAACATTAATATCACACTGTTTTCATACTGTATTACACTATTAGTACTTTGTATTTATATTTTTTAAGGTTAACTTGTTACTGTGCCTTCCAGATATAGCCTCTATACTTCTCATTAGAATTTACAATACTTTTTTTATTGCAAACAAAATGGACAAACGATAATTCACTTTAGCATTCACTGCCATCAACGCTTGTATAATTCGATCACATTTTTTCACTGATCACCCTCTGTGAAATAGGCAGATTCTTTAAAATTGGTCTGAGGCTACCTCCTGGGAACCCAGTTTTCAGATGGATAATTTCTACAGCTCTTAACTCAGCTGGAAATGCCAAGTTATCTGAACTCTTCAATAAGGTTGATTTATATCCAAGGCATTTTGAATTCACTGGCATTTACTGGTGCATTTGTTTAAACATCTATAAATGTTGGTACCGTAACAAGGATCCCAAGATTCATAGTAACTCTACCAGACAAAAAATATATATTTATTGTTTTTAGAAAAGAAATGTAATTGTCATGTTGCTTTAGTTTGGTGCGGTTAATAAAATACTGTTACATTCAAATAAAAGGTTTTGTTCTCTCTTCTAATGCATCATTGATCTATTCCTTTCATGCCCTGAATGTCAATAGAGATGATTCCCTTTCATCTGTCTGTTCCGAAAACTGAGGAATCTCTGGGTGAACAACTTTTGAAAAAAAGATACTTAGTTCTTTGGTCTGCACATTTAGGGAATAATTAAACAAGAATGCCGCAGAAATGGATGCTGGATCAAAAAAAAAGTTTATAAGAATAAGTAGAAACATGTTTAGTACTCTATGTCATGCTTTTTTATTTGATTTTTTGATTTTTTTAAAATGTTTAGGGATTACAGAACAGAAATGGGGATGGGAAAGTATAGACATATATATGCTAAAATTATATTACATAATCCTACTATATCAAATAATAATACTATTTTCAAACATTGACTACTCTGTTATGCCCTGCCATGCATTAATAAACAGTTGATACTTATACTATACTTTACTATACTATACTATTTACTCTCACTTTACATGTTCATAAAGCAATGTGAGTTTAGTTGGATCACCTTTCTAATCTTGCATAGCAAAATAATAACTAAGGAACATACCTCCAATGATCGAAATATTATCACAGTTACAAACAAAATGATGAGTATGAACAGACATCATATTCCATGGAAAGTAACAAAAACATCTATGATAATATGTGGATACTGCGGATATGCTATTATGAAATATATTTTTCATCGTATCCTAGGTCTGATCCCAAATCTCCTCCTTTGCATGAGGAACAGGATAATAACCTACAATTTTTTTCCACCCTCATACCTATCCCTTAATTTCTATTTAGGATATAATCTATTTATTTTATAATTAATATAGTCATTTTATACAGCTATATAATAATAATTGGATAAATTCATATACTGTATTAGCTGTAATTAAACAGAAAAGTGTTTTATGCATATATGTATTTCAATTTTGTTAAACTTTCAATAAAAAAATAAATAATAATATTGTTAGACTCTTCAACCGCCAGAAATCAAGAGTCAAGAGGAAGGCAAAACCCCACACTGAACTTGTTACCAATTCTGATTCAAAGGGGAGAGGAATATCCTGTGTCTATTAATGGGAACTCATGACAGGTCCCTACAGCGGGATCTCAGCACAGGTCATCGCGGGAGCCACCATGAGCTGTTTAACGCTGGACGTACTATGCCATCCTAGTTTACACTGAAAATCATCACGGCATGGTATGTCGTAGCGTCGGGAAGGGTTTAAATACCAGAACTGAATAATCTGATTTGTTACACAACAGGCAAAAGTGTGTTTGACAACACAATGGAAAAACGTTATAACAGTGGAGCATTCACCTTGGAAACCAATGGAATATTCTTGTTGTTTAGATAAATGTTAGAACTTTGCGCCAGGATTGAGCTTTAGAATGAGTTCCCATCGGTCTTGGCTCGGAAGTTCTTAATAAAGATGTAATATACACGTGCAGATGTGATAAACATCCACTTATGGAATGAGTTTTACATTTTCAAATATTTCTTTTTGCTTGGATCTAATCAATTTCCCATGTGCATCATCCAAATGACTGAGGCCTTTACACCCAAACACATTGCCTCACGAGGGTCTAGCTAGTCTAGCCCCCAGTCTCCAAATATCCTGCCATGTGGAGATAATCTATTCACTCTGTTATCTGACATGCACGTCTCCAGCCTTCTTTATAGAGCTTTTACTTTGAATTTTAATACATTTCTTACTATTAAAATATTTGAACATTTTACGCTATGTGTTTTCTTACTTTGCTTCCTGCCTTCAAGTCAAACTACTACAACACCTACTGACAAGATCAATCAAGTTTTTTCTACTACAGAATGGATCACATGATCGAGCAGATCCGTCAATGTGTTATCTTTGTGGCTTCAATCATGTTCCAGGTTTGTAAGAGCTTTTAATTCACCTAGGAATGATTTTGTTAATGTTCAATGCATTACTCTGGTGCATCATATTATTCCATTATTACTTTGAGCATCAAGCTCATATCTGCTTAAAAAAATACCCCAGGGTCTTGATAGCAGTATAACTAGACTTCTGAATAAGTAGATGTATTGACGTTAATGTACAATATATTTATACAATAGGAACACAGAGAAAATATGTATGTGACACAAAAACTGAACAATTCCTAGGAAATAGTTTAATGCATAGGATTTTGCAAGCAGGAGACTAATTCTGGAATTGGTTAACGGGAATCTGTCACCTTATAGTGTTTGCAGTAGAAAGTCTAGAACAAAAAAACAAATATTCTATTAGGAGCTTTGCAAGAAATGCATAGATTAGTGGATCTATTCACCCGAGTTAGAAAAAAATCAATCAGGGTTGAATCTTTCCCACTGAAAGTATGGGAAGCAAAATGATCAAAGCTATTTTTGAGACTAAGTTGAATTTGACACCCTAGTTTGACTCTCAAAAATAGGTTCAATCGTCTCTGCTCGCATTACTTTCAATAGGGAAGATTCAAAAGTGGATTTTGTTTTCTAAGTCAAACTCGGGTGCCTCCACAGTTGAATTTTAGTGAATTGGCCCATAAGAGAAACATGTTCTACATTTGCATTTTCTGTGTCCTATAACATATGCAAATTTCATATTCTGCATCAAAGTAGCTAATTTGCATATGGTGCCACAATTACATGTCAGGTGTGATATTTCTATGAATCAAGGAATGGCAACATCCATGGACTTCGAAATTAAATACGCTAAATATATTTTGCCTAAACGACACTAGGACGGCATAGTATGTCCAGCGTTAAACAGATGTGCATGGATCCTGTGGCAGGGACTGGCAGTGGGATCCCACCTGTCAGATGAGGCCACTTTGAGTGACCTCAGTCTGACAGGGGAAATTTAGCCGGCACTCAAAGCGAGCACCGGCTACATTTCTCCGAATCGCACTGTGCACAAACTTCCGGGTTCGGGCACGCCTCTGTGATGTCACACATGACTCCCTCAGGTGTTGCAATCTTTTGGCAAGGACCCACAGGGTCTATTAAGACCCTAATAGTGTCTCTGCCATAGTGTTCCTGGCTAATGATACCCTTGTGATCGGTGGCCAAGAACAAATTGTGACTTTTTTTGCGTCGTCTGGGACACAAGCACCATGCGTCTCAAATGGGTTAATGGACAAGCGGCACATTAGCACACTATGTTTAATTGAAAGATAGCACCAAACATAGTCATTTTAAATAGAAATGCTTCAATGAAAGACTATACATTATCATAGTGTTGGTACTGGAATTTACAGATTTACAAAAGTGATGCCACAAGAGGGACAAGAAAGACAAGAAAAGGTTGCTATAAAAGCTATTATCTGGATTTTGCACCTCTATCTTAAGCTGGGTTTAAAGGCTTGGACACTGTGCATATGCTCCAAATGGTGACCATTGTCCGGTTTTGCATATGTCCCTTGCCGTGGTGAAAAGTTTGATAATGCCTTTGCTTCTCACAAAATACTTGAAATGGTAAAATATTCTTGATGATCTCATCCAACCCTACAACCACAGGTGAAATCATTATCTAATTTCCAAATACAAGGGAATTATAGCACAGTATGGTCCTAAATTATGCATTCCCCGAGCTGAAAATCTCTCTCTGCACTGTTTGGGTTCAATTGTTCCAACCATTTACCACATTACTGCTGCACTGCCTAACACACATAAGAACAAAGAAAAAAAGAAAGGTGCAATACCCAATGGTGAAATACATTGAGGCGCTTTAATATAAATAAAATAACATAGGAAAACTCACAAAAATAGGTTCACAGGCTCAGTATCCAGAACAGAATTGATTTATTTCTTATTTCATTATTTATTTATTTTGAGTATTGCATTAGACTTTATATGTAATTTTATATTATGGTGTGTTATTTTATTCTGATTTTAATTTTCATATCTATTTTTTTTGACGCTGAACAAGCGTTTACATTTTTGAAACTTCTGCCTAACAAGCAGTTTATGTTTTTAATTTTCGGGTATTGAAGGGGAAACAGAGTATTTTACCTTTGGTACAATATACACTAAGCTTAATCTTTTTTCTTGAGTTAAATGTATACATCGATGAATACTGCCACTCCATTTGGCATAAATCCCAAGACTAACAAATGCAGATAGTTTCACTGTGTGAAATGAAATGTTATAATTTAATATATTTAAATGCTTCATTAAATAAAGCATTTCCTCTATTAAAATGGAGGGACAAATGGAAGTTAGTTAAATTGTCTGAAACTTTGTAGGGATTGGGGAACTTTGTCAAACATATCCTTTTCTTACAATAATGATGAGAATCTAGAAATAATGTTGGAGTGCAGAATGATGCCATACATTAGGGCAATATATAATATCCCTAACAATGCGTATGAAACAGAATAAAACATATATATAGTGAACTATGTCTTTAAATAATTACACATATGGCTTATATATGCACATTGCTCTCATGGATAAAGATAAGTGAATAGTTTTCAGCAATACGAAATAATCCAGAAGTCTAACAGAACAGATTCATCTTAAAGCTTTTAATTACACAAACATGAACGCTATCAAGATATAGCCTTGGATTAAAACCTACATGCAAGTCAGTGAAGTATCCGAATTACCTAGCTTGCCTTTGGTTCATATGTCAGCTCCCCATTTGCGGTCTATACAAGATCTTCGTGGTAGCATCACTCATAGGTTGCCAAGAACACTGGCAGAAACACCATGCTTGGGCTCAAACTTGCACATTTCATAAGGCCTCCTTTTAGTTTGTTTATATCCCTCACTAACCTTGAGCATTGATAGGCAAAGAGTCCCTACAAGATCTTCGACACCAGTGTCCATGGCAAGGTCTGTGAATGTTAGTAGAAGCTCTATACTGCAGGTACCAGTTTGTCTCACTTAGTCTAACATAATCTTTAATTCCCCTCTATGTGCTGTACCAAGTGCTGTGTAAATTGTTGGTGCTATATAAATAAATGTTATTGTAATGAGAGAGAACATCATTAAATAACATTTTTGGCTCCATTACATGCATATCGCCAGACCTCTATTTTTTGTGTATTTGTATCCCTCACTAGTTCTTCTTCATGACCTCAATGCCAGTGTCCATGGCAAGGTCCAAAAATGTTTAAATGATCAGTTACAAAGTTCAGTATGTTTAAAACATTAAATATCTGTAAAATTATACTTACAATTGTCACAAACTGAATCCTGACAGCCTGTGTGACTGGGGTCCTTGGAGGGTCCTGGGGGCCAGAAGACTCCCTGTGGATATATTAGTTTGGGGGACACACTTGGAGGGCACCAGCAGAACCCTGTTTTCAGCTGGACTTCAAACACAGGCTCACTCAGGATGTCAGCCAAGATGTGTACCCTGGGATCCAAGCCTTTGACCCACTCATTATGTTTCCCAAAGGTTAAGATTGTATCCTATCCCGCAAACTCTTCTCATTATGTTACCTTACCCATTGTCTTTATGTAAGTCATCCAGGGTCCTGTTGTACAGTGATGTCCTTCAATTAACACATTACTTTAATTAAGTGTAATCTGTGTGTATCTGAACGTGACACCTTTGTATCCTAAAAGGTGTGAGGCAGGATTTCCTTATTGTATGTCCTACTGTTAAACTGATTATGTTGTGTTCATTATGTATTTTAATGTGTGCTGAGTAATTAGGTTTACTCATTGTATGTTAATATGTGCTGTGTAATTAGATTTACTCACTGTATGTTAATGTGTGCTGTGTAATTAGATTTACTCACTGTATAATAATATGTGCTGTGTAATTAGGTTTAGTCATTGTATGTTAATGTGTGATGTGTAATTAGATTTAGTCACTGTATGTTAATGTGTGCTGTGTAATTAGGTTTACTCACTGTATATTACTATGTGCTGTGTAATTAGATATACTCACTGTATAATAATATGTGCCGTGTAATTAGGTTTAGTCACTGTATGTTAATGTGTGCCGTCTAATTAGGTTTACTCATTGTATATTACTATGTGCTGTGTAATTAGATTTACTCACTGTATAATAATATGTGCCGTGTAATTAGGTTTAGTCACTGTATGTTAATGTGTGCTGTGTAATTAGGTTTACTCACTGTATGTTAATGTGTGCTGTGTAATTAGGTTTACTCACTGTATATTACTATGTGCTGTGTAATTAGGTTTACTCACTGTATGTTAATGTGTGCTGTGTAATTAGGTTTAGTCACTGTATGTTAATGTGTGCTGTGTAATTAGGTTTAGTCACTGTATGTTAATGTGTGCTGTGTAATTAGGTTTACTCACTGTATGTTAATGTGTGCTGTGTAATTAGGTTTACTCACTGTATATTACTATGTGCTGTGTAATTAGGTTTACTCACTGTATGTTAATGTGTGCTGTGTAATTAGGTTTAGTCACTGTATGTTAATGTGTGCTGTGTAATTAGGTTTACTCACTGTATGTTAGTGTGTGCTGTGTAATTAGGTTTAGTCACTGTATGTTAATGTGTGCCGTGTAATTAGGTTTACTCACTGTATGTTAGTGTGTGCCGTGTAATTAGGTTTACTCACTGTATGTTAGTGTGTGCTGTGTAATTAGGTTTACTCACTGTATGTTAATGTGTGCCGTGTAATTAGGTTTACTTACTGTATATTAATGTGTGCCGTGTAATTAGGTTTACTCACTGTATGTTAGTGTGCCGTGTAATTAGATTTACTCACTGTATGTTAATGTGTGCTGTGTAATTAGGTTTAGTCACTGTATGTTAATGTGTGCCGTGTAATTAGGTTTACTCACTGTATGTTAGTGTGCCGTGTAATTAGATTTACTCACTGTATGTTAATGTGTGCTGTGTAATTAGGTTTAGTCACTGTATGTTAATGTGTGCTGTGTAATTAGGTTTACTCACTGTATGTTAGTGTGCCGTGTAATTAGATTTACTCACTGTATGTTAATGTGTGCTGTGTAATTAGATTTACTCACTGTATGTTAATGTGTGCTGTGTAATTAGGTTTAGTCACTGTATGTTAATGTGTGACGTGTAATTAGGTTTAGTCACTGTATGTTAATGTGTGCTGTGTAATTAGATTTACTCACTGTATGTTAATGTGTGCTGTGTAATTAGATTTTGGCACTGTATGTTAATTCCTATTTGTTTTGTAGCCTGGAAGTACATCCGGGGGAAGAGCCAGATATGGTCATTACAGTGTAAGGGCCCAATGTATCACTAGACCCAGTTAATTGGAGGACATATTGGAGAACTCTTGTTAGTTCCATCCCCCCATATGGATGATCTCATTATGTCTGTATATAAGTCTGTGCTGTTTGACATATAAAGGAGTAGTTCATTCTTGCTGTACCTAACTGCTAGTGGTCCTGTCTGCTATTTGGGTCCAGGAAAGACTTGCTGGGTGAATCCTGAGTTATAAATCGGGGGCTAAGGAGGAGATTTCACATAACGGGCAGAGGTGCTACTGGCCTTGGGTAGCTGTAATTAACCTGCTTCACCCTGCAGCCAGAATGTTCTGTCATCGAGCTGCAGTCCCTCCCTGCCGTTGCAGCACAGTTTCCCATGAATTCCCAGTTTTCCCAAATTTACTGCACCCGGGAGGGTGAGACAAAGGAGCAATAAGGAGTTTCTTATCTGAACTGACCCACATCTGAATTTATTTTTCCAGATTTGGGGTTGTTTTGGTTCTTGTATCTTCGGATAAGGGATGTTCAACCTGTATTATTATTTGTGTCCTGACATCAGTGGTCATGTCTAATAAATTAATGTTACTTTCACCTCAATCCAACACAGGTGCAAATACCATGTGAAGCTAGAACTGCTTTCAATGTAGAGCTACCTTGGAATTCTAACCCATTCCCCTTAGCTATGGTTACTGCCAGACAGACAATCAGATCAGGGGATTTATTTGGCTAAGCTGATTGCTCCCAGCACTTCTCTGTGCAAATGGAGGAAAAAATGCAAAATGGCCTCTGTGCCAAAGAAAAATAAAGGCTGAAATGTATTTAATCCGTTTACTTTAACTCTGCTAAATAGATTTTAAAATCAACACCAAGCTGTTTTTATGGTACAAGTCTTATTTCTCATAACAGGACCAATTAGAAGACTTTTACAGTGAAAATAATGTATATTTGTAGTTTAAATATTTTAAGGCAGATTGTAATTCAAATAGTTTAATTTTGAATCATAAATGTGATTTAAAAAACCCTCATCCTGTTTGGGTAAATGCATTTTCTCACCATTGTCCAGTTTTCTAACTGATAATTTAATAAACCACTGTAAGACTAATGCATTTGAATGAATAAATAGGTCTGTAATACACTTTCTATTGTTAGATATTATATTCTTGTGATGTGTGATGTCCTGCCATCTAGTGGAGCTAGTGAGGAATAATGTCATCAAAGTTCCATGTAAATCTATTTTTATCGCTTTTATACACTTTTGGTAAAGTAATAATTAGAATCCCTGTGTTCCAATCTAAAAAGTTTGGAAAGGTCGCCATTGTTGGAATTAAACGAATTATATCTTTTTTTGTTTCTACTGCTGTTTTTTCATTTAGTTCTGAAATGTTAGAATTGTTATTTGGTAATTTCAAATGTAGTACTTTTTTCAAGCTGGTATAATACGTATGTGCTTACCTCCCAACTGCCCCTGTTGAATCAGGACACCGTAGGCAGAGCTAGCGAGGTTGAGTATCAGCATTACTGTGCATGTATAGTAACTCTGTCAGTCAATATGACAGTGCAGCAGTCATTCTCCGGTGTTCGAAGTTTTAGTTTTTGAAATTAACAAATTTCTATTTTTTTTTCATAATTTCTAACTTTCTTTAAATATCTATACATTTTTAAAATGTATATTTACATTTTTAGGGATACAGAACAGAAATGGGGTTTATATATATATATATATATATATATATATATATATATATATACATATATATATAATCTGAAAAATATATATCTATATATCTATATATCAATATGTGTAAAGCTAATCATTAATTCACAGAAACTTCACATTCTTCATAGCTGTTTTTATCCTTGGCTAATACAATAATTGAAACATCTGAAGAAACCAAGAGTAATAATAAGTCCTATCCATTTAAAAGTCTTGTTTTCTTATCCTGTCTTGTTATGGGGATTGGAATGTATTGTGTTATAATGTCCTGTAGTTTATTTGAGACCTAATTACTACAGCGCTACTATTCTCAGATTTGTAAGGTACATTGTCTCAATTGGCCTTTGAACATCCCACAGCCATTTTGAAAAGACAAAGGATAATGCATGAACTGTACACATTCTCAGGGTCATCTCCATGTCTCTTCAAATACTCATACGCTATATGTCATTTCATTTTACAACAATTTTTCCCCTTTATCTACTGAGCTTTTTGTGTTCTCCCTAACTTTATCCCCTTTATTCCCTAAGTTAGAGAAAGACATCCTGAACAAAACTGCACAATAATTATGAATGAATTAGCATCATGGATCATAACATAAGATTTCATTTTTCAAATCCTGTTTTTATTCATTTAAAGTTATGGACAAGCCTCTCTGACGTCGACACTACGAGGATTTCAAACCATGAGATGGACCAACTGGTCTTTCTTGATACAGGTTGAGTATCCCTTATCCAAAACGTTTGAGACCATAAGAATTAGGTTTACTATTATTATTATAGTGTACTGGTAAAGAGGTGAACTGTATCATCTATATAAAAGGTGAGGCTTATTCTGAATATTTCATTAGTCTTCTACTGGAAGACTATTCCATGCATCCACTACCCTCTCAGTAAAGTAATACTTTCATTAGACCCTAACCTTATCTTATATCTAGGATAGCCTTATACCTATCCCATGCATGCTTAAACTCCTTCACTGTATTAACCTCTACCACTTCTACTGGAAGACTATTCCATACATCCACTACCCTCTCAGTAAAGTAATTATTTCGTTAGACCCTAACCTTATCTTATATCTAGGATAGCCTTATACCTATCCCATGCATGCTTAAACTTCTTCACTGTATTAACCTCTACCACTTCTACTGGAAGACTATTCCATGCAGCCACTACCCTCTCAGTAATGTAATACTTTCATTAGTCCCTGGCCTTATCTTATATCTAGGATAGCCTTATACCTATCCCATGCATGCTTAAACTCCTTCACTTCTCAGTAAATGAAAACATTTGCCTCTAATTTAAGACTGTGTCTTAAATTAGGGAAAAGGGAGTTTTTCTTTTTCTTTAAATATACTCGCCTCCGTTACTGTGTTGATTCCCTTTATGTATTTAAATGTTTCTATCATACCCCCCCTGTCTCTTCTTTTCTTCATGCTATACTTGTTAAGATTCTTTAACCTTTCCAGGTAAGTTTTATCCTTCAACCCATGAACCAGTTTAGTAGCCCTTCTCTGAACTCTCTCCAAAGTATCAATATCCTTCTGGAGATACGGTCTCCAGTACTGCGTACAATACTCCAAGTGAGGTCTCACCAGCGCTCTATGCAATGGCATGAGTGCTTCACACTTTCTACTCCTAATACCTCTCGCTTTACACTCAAGCATTCTGCTAATACCTCTCCTCATTCAACCAAGAATTCTGCTAATACCTCTCCTCATTCAACCTAGCATTCTGTTGATACCTTTCCCTATACAACCAAGCATTCTGCTAATACCTCTCCCTATGCAACCAAGCAGTAGTGTATCTTCCACAAAGCACTTTGCCAGAGGGTGTTAAAGCACACTTCTGGTGCTTGAAACATTTCGCTCCCTCCCCCACCGTTCAGCAAGCTTTAGCTCCTTCCAGTTAATCGGAGTGATGGGGGTATGTAATGGACGTGGTGGGAGTATGAAATGAGGTTGATGGTGGCATGTAATGGGGGTGATGGGGCATTTAGTGTGTGTGCAATTTGGGTGATGGGGCATATAATGGGGTGATAAGGAATGTTGTGAGTGTGCAACGTGGGTGATGGGGCATGTCGTAGGTGTGCAATGTGGGTGGGGGGGTGCCCGAATTTTGTCTGTCTAGAGCAGCACAAAACCAATATACACCACTGCAACCAAGCATTCTGCTTGCATTTCCCACTGCTCTAATACATTGTCTACCTACCTTTAAATAATCTGAAATAACTATTCTTAAATCCCTTTCCTCAGATATTGAGGTTAGGACAGTATCACATATTCTATACTGTGCCATTGGGTTTTTATGCCCAAGATGCATTATCGTGCACTTATCCACATTAAATGTCATTTGCCACATCTCTGACCATTTGTTTCTAGTTTTACCTAAATCCTTGGAATGATTAAACTGCTTGAATCACAGGAATTATTAATCTTCCCTCTCCTTTAAATTTAAATCCCGGTACTGGATAGCTGATAGCAATTTTACATTTCTTTTTTAAATCTGATTTCATACTGTGAATTTATTTTTTTCTTGGATCAGATCCAATCTCTTTTAAGATCTATTGTCCATAACTTTTTTTTTTTTTTATTTTTTTTTACATTTCTACTGCTACCAAATATAAGCAGATGCATAATTTAAATTTTTCTTGAACATAAATAAAAAATATAGCCAGAAGATGGCATGCCATCACTAATTTTCTATTTGAGTACTCCACAAATACTCATTACACTTATTAACCTTGATGAGGCTGACTTGACTGCAGTGTGCGATTGACAGGAATAAATAAAATACTAGTTGTATTATACAATGTGTTTAATTATATTGAGCTGAAATCGTTTTGAAGCCTTCTGATTACTTATTAATCTCTTTCATGTAAATCATAGATAAAGATGTCTTTATCAAATGTGCTTACAAATGATGTTGTGTTGGAGCATAGAAAAAAAACTGCAAGTAAGTAAAGCTTACTCTGTCCTGGACAGGAGAAGATAGGACAACTGAGGATCAAGGTGCTGACTTTGTAGGTAGAATAACTGGGAGTAAAGTTATTAATAAGACCTGACCTACACTGCATGCTCTATCAGTCTGCACATGCTCAGGCAGTGAGAGATAGCTACTGTGGGGCCTGCATGGCACACCAAAATGTGGGAGGATATATGGCACTGTGGAAAGTGGGGGATATGAAAGGGGATGATGATGATGTGTAATGAGGGTGCAGGGGCAAGTCCTGTTTGAGTAATGAGGGTGCAGGTTTAAGTCCTGTTGAGCAACGAGGGTGCAGGGGCAGATTGTGTTTGTGAAATGTGGTTGAAGGGGCAAGTACTATGGGTGCATGGCAAGTTCTGTGGATGCCATTTAGATGCAAATAAAGTGCTATGGGTACTGTATGGTGCAATGTGGGTGCAGAAAAAGGAAATAAAAACAAGAAATATAATTGTTCAATAACATTTTTATTACATATCAAAAAAATTGAAGATAATATTTAAAAGTTTATATTAGTATTCAACTATTTATCTAAATACATATTTATATATGCACACATATAGATATTTCACTTTACTGTGAAACCAAAGGTTTACCAACCTACCCATACCAACTGTAACTGTTAGAAAGGTATATATGTTCTGACTTTGTGTGCCTTATACACAAAGGAAGCCGTGAACCGAAAAAAAGTTTGGGAACTACATTGTGTCAAGAAAATTGTAAGCAAATGCCTAAATTAGGAGAAAAATGTGTTTTAAAAGCGTCTGTGGGTCTCCTGCTTATGACATCACCTGGGGCGTAACACATTTTTCTCCTAATTTAGACATTTGCTTGCAATGTTTCTAACACAATGTATAGATCATTTTGAATCATTGTTTATGTTTAGGGGATACCCTCCCTTTAAAATGACACTCGGAAAAACAAATGAGACGTTTTTGAGATTGCTCTTTGGGCTAATCTGCCATCTGAATCAGGTTATCAGGTTATAGGGAGTCAATTCCCAGCAGGTTCAGCTCAGCCTTCCATCCAACGGTGAAAATGAATATAATCAAGGTGTGTAACACAAACATTCCCTGGATTCTGGGCGGCGGTAACATTCCTAGAACATTCGAAAAGGAGAAACCTATCTCAATATGCCATTTTTTGGGGTAAATATTTAACTGTTATTATTACAACATGTCCATGGATTCAATAATGCTCCTGCAATAATGTCCAACAGCTAAGTTTGGATATTTTGGGTTGTTTTCAAATTTGTACATCAGTATGGGCACAAAAAAAGGTCCCATGAAGTCGGAGTTTCAATGGCAGTAGTCAAGTAATATATTATTGTTTTCCCAGATATAATTAATACATTACAATACAAAATAGTGAGATTCTGCATGTTTCAGTTCTGTTATATTTGTACAGCTGCTGTTATAATAAGCGCTGCTGTTGACTATTGTAAAATCATGTGGTTGACTGGCTAACTACATTGGGGAAATGATCCGAATAAAAAAGCTCAAGCAAATAGTCTTTCAGCACAAAGCTCGGCACCACACATCCTTCATATTCTAAGCTATTATTGTCAGATTTGTCAAGTAGCAAAAGAGAATACTGGTTGATATCAAAAGATGCTCTTTAATATATTGCCCAACAATGAGTTCCCGACAGCCTATCACAGTCTTAAAGAGAAATGATCAAGATTAATTTAATCGGCACACATATCATAGAAACATAGAAACATAGAATGTGTCGGCAGATAAGAACCATTCGGTCCATCTAGTCTGCACAATGTTTTTTTTTTTTTGAGTACTTTTATTAGTCCCCCATTCCCGGTATCCTACAACATGTGCAAGCGTAGAGCTTCTTAAATGGTCCAGGATTTAGGATTTACCCAGTTGTGCTTAAATAAGAACATGTAGAACACCTGGTATAGTTCCTTAACGGTTAGGGAATCACACCAAGTGTCACACATATTCTTATTTAAACCCAAGTGGCAATCCCTAAATCCTGTAATGTTGGGGGACAGGTATGTTTTTCTGTGTTGTATTTTTATCAATTGACATACAAAGACCCCTAGGTAATAAGGCTCAAGGAGCAGGATAAGCACGGTCTTTGGCAAGGTCTGTGAAGGTCTGTGGAACAGTGAGTGGAACGGTTGGCAAATAAGATTCTGGTCAGTGTTAGGTGCTGATGGTTGAATTTATGAGAGCATGGTAGATGCTGGCTGCTAGTCACTAAATGGTGAGTTGTGGTAGAGTTGAGAGGGACATTTAATTCCAGTAAATTAATTATACCTTGTGCAGGGCCAAACTTCTACTGCTGGAAGAGACAATTCATTATGCAGGGTCAACTCTGCTCATCTTGCATGAGAAATTCTGCAGATTTGTCCCTGTACAATACATAGTTAAGTCAGTTGGGTCTATTAACGCAAATTCGACTTTGGGTGTCCACTTTCATTTTGAGAGTAAGTCCAATTCTGCACCTGAGCTTTGATCATTTTGCCTCCCATTACTTTCTACGGGGAAGATTACAACCTGGGGTTTTTTCTAAGTCAAACTCAGTGGCCAAATTTGTCTCAAAATGTCGACCTCCAAATATTATTTTTTTGTGAAAATAGAGAAGAAAGGGTCACGTCACCTGAACCTCACACTTCTGTTCAAGAGGAAACTGTGTTGAGCCCACTGAGATGTGCACCCTGACCCAGGTACCTGTCTAATTAGGTCCGACCTTTGTGTTAGTTCTACCTTTTGAATATATTTTAGGCTTTGTTTTTCTGCTGTAGGCAACTTGATTACATTTACTGCTCATATTATGGACTTTTTTCTATATGTTATTCAGGTTTGCTAACAGGCAATTAGAAAACAATGAATTGTGCTTTGTGATATTTGCCACGTTTTGTACTTTTCTACTTATTCCTTCTTGACATTCTTCCTTTGTTCTCTTCGCTCTATCAATGACCAAAGTGAAGGAGAGAGGGATGATCTAGCCTGTCTGTGACACAGTGCAAAAGGTTCTGTCTTCACCAGAACTTAAACTCAATCTCCATTAATGAAGAATAAAAAATCGATCAATTTCAATATGCATATGCTAAAAGCATCGTTTGCATTGATTCATGACAGCGATAAAAAGGAAAGGTCGCAGATGTGGAGACTTTTGCATATATAATATTGTACCTTGACATTCTCGGTGCTAAAAGAATTCTCCTCCACATAAAGAAGTTTAAAAAAAAAAAAATAAAGCACATAAAAAATATCTCTGTTTATGGCAGTTAATTTAATAAGTATGTGCAACTGGCATTCTGGAATTTAATTATGCTCTAAGTCAATAAATTCTAGTGAGTCGGTGTCACTGCTCCTTTCTTGATTGTTATTTGCATGTAGAAAAGCACAATACAAATTATCACCATGTATGAAAATCACTGTGTTTAATCCTTCTTAAAGCCTAAGAGGTGTCGCTACTGCACCCCACAAAATGCCCCAAGGGTATATATGGATCTGTAAACAAGTTCAGGCACCCAAGATAAATGCATTCTTTTTTGGGGTACGAGCATACACTACAACCAAGGCATAGCCTATTTTTAAAAAAAATAAAGTAAAATTCCATTTTTGGGACTATGGGAAACATGCAGTTTTTAGATGGCGCATAAAGCAATTAGCTGAAATAGGGAAAATGCACCTGGTCCCACACATCATGCCCCTCACCTTATATCAAATAATGACAATATTGGGCTGTGGGTGCCTGGCCTTTGGTGAGGATTAAGCTATACAGTGCATAGACATGGATTCTATATCAGTGGTATTTAGTCGTCGAGGTATAAGAAGGCACAAGGTGTAGCAGTTAGTAACAGTTCATAAATGATACGGCTGTTTGGCCATCATGGGGTTAATTTGCTTTCTGGTAGTCATAGGGTTAATTAATTAAGAATTGTTCTCTGCACTTTGCCTGGTAAGAGAGATCGGGGGGTGACCTTTAATTCACTCTCCACCCCTTTCTTCTCCTGCAGACGTATTGTGGGTTAAAGCACAGAGAAATGTATGCCCACCTTTTCCTGTTCTAGGCCTATTTGGCAGACGTGTGGTACTAATAGTTTTATCCAAGTACAGGAGTAGGAGGTATGTTTTTGTAAATGGGTGATGCAGCAAATGGGGGCTGGTTGCAGCTGTTTTCTAAGTAAATTGTTTAAAAACTTGTTGCTGTTCTATGTATGGGCCTTTTGCATCCTTCATGTGAGAGAGGTCAGATTGTGTCTGAATGAGCTATCGAACATTTAACCAATAAATATGGATTTTTTTTTTCATA
The DNA here is from genome assembly GCA_036172795.1 of Pelodytes ibericus. Classification (NCBI taxonomy): domain Eukaryota; kingdom Metazoa; phylum Chordata; class Amphibia; order Anura; family Pelodytidae; genus Pelodytes; species Pelodytes ibericus. The sequence continues at coordinate 2,138,334 of CM069868.1, forward strand.
AAGAGGATTGAGACGTCATGGTTATCTGCCGTGAACCTAACACAACCAACCCTGATCTAGCAGGACAGCCCTGACATCCCGCTATATTAGAAAAGTGCAACAGGAACAGGACATTAAATGACTTAAGTGCACATAGGTGAGCGTGTAATGGAATGCACTCACATATGTGCAAGAGCATGTTAAGGGGTTGGCCTGCCTCTGTTTGTGTGACCATACCCCCACATGATTGAGCAAACCCTCCAAAAGTTGAGAGGTAAGTACACATGTGTGCCTAGAGAGGGTGCTACCTGGAGAATGGTACTTTGTAAGAACTAACTCTTTTGGAATACATGATACACAGATACATTATTATACCCTGTGCAAGGTCTCTTATTTAATAGGTGTTTCAAATTACTATACTTTTGTTGGGTGAACAATACATTATCGCTTACAGTACAAACACTGTGTTTTTGTGCTCTAAACATACTAAGCTAGATGTTGATCCAGTGATGGCTACAAAAATAATATAGTGTGAACCCCATGTTGAATTTCACTTCTACAGTATCTGTCCAGTGCCTGCTTTCTCTCTGCAGGTAAACTACAGATTGATCTAATTCTAGATCACAATATCATTTAGTTATAGCATAGATTTAGAGCACCCTCTTGCTTCACCACTTGGCTCCTTTTAGAAGTAAGCGAATCTGTACCAGATTCTACATGCTTTTAGACCTAAATAAAAACAAAATAAAAATTACATTTTATCCACAACCCAGCCTCAGTGGGATCTCGACTGCATGGTCTTTCTCCAACCCACTTTGAATTATTTCTGTAGTTAACTTCATTCTTAAAATGTTTCACCTTAAACAGGACATTTTTTTCCACACATATTAAGTATAATTGGATATGGAATCTGAAAGTGAGGTGCAATGTAAATCCTAGTGTCTGAATTAAACATAAGGAACATGAAGTGTCTGTGTTAGATACCTTTGACTCCTAATAAATCTAATATTCTAAAGACCAGGTTTTAGAATATATCCAACTCTTTAAAAGACAGACAGTAGAGATCACACTGACATGTTGCATGACAGTGAATAGTTATTATATGTTGTATTTGTTGTAACATTTTGTAACATATTCTTGTAAGAGAATAAAAGCACTTATAAAGTCAGAAAAGAATACAAATAATAATTATTTGTTAAATAATTATTATAACAAAATACAAATAAAAGTGTAGTCTGTTATTCAGTACACCTTGTCTTGTATCATATTGTTATATAATGATTTAAAGTTTGAGAAAGTTCTAAGAAAGCTTCTGAAATCCAGTTGGATCAAGGTGGTTGTTATGTTTCTGCATTTAGAAACACTGTTTAATTAATATGTATCTAATTATAGTAATGATTTTCACTAAAAAGCTCAGATGAATATTTAATTTCACCATTTTAACTGTATATTGTGCTGTGACAATCCTTGTGAGTTCTCCACACTAAACATACTCGGCCAAGGCTTGTCACTGCACAATGTATAGCGAAAGTGGTGGGATTAAATGTTCATCTTACTTCAACTCACCTCAACTCACCTTTGAGGGAATAGACCCTTTATAGCTATGGGTCTATTCACTAAGAGGTGTGTAGCAGGTGAGTCGAAGCGAATAGCAGGTGAGTAGAAGTGAATAGTAGGTGAGTTGAAGTGAATAGCAGGAGAGTAGAAGTGACTAGCAGGTGAGTTGAGCTGAGATGAACATTTCATCTCACCAATTCAGCTAAAAATTGTGCAGGAACAAACCCACCTGCTATTCACTTCAACTCACCTGCTATTCACTTCAACTCACCTACTTTTCACTTTAACTCACCTGCTACTCACATCAGCTCACCTTTTAGTGAATAGCCCCATTAGACTCTAGACGTCCATCTGTATCAGCTAAATAGAGTTAAATTGTGAGGGAGAGAAGGAAGGAATGAATGAAGGGAGGGAGGAACAGCATGTGAGTGTATCTCTCTTACTTCCTGCACACGTTGACACATCCTGACTCATTCACGATTTTGGTGACTGACCGTAAATAAAATATATAATTTGCAAATATAAATTCTGTTTAACTGAAACAATGCTTGAAGTGTAGATATTTTCAATGAACATGCTTTAATAAAATGATACTAATAAGTCAGCTTTTTGAGCCCTCTTTGTTTCATTTAGCTTTATCAGGAGTCGGACATGTTGGCTAAGATTGGTCCTTCTTCTGACCCAAAAACAGCATGTCAGCCCGCTGATAGAGCTATACAAAATATATATTTTTTTTATTAGAGCATTTCATTTTTCAATGTCTACACTTGATGCAATCTTTCAATTAGGGATGAAAACATATTTTTCTGACAGTTGCCCTTTAGCACATAAATTAAGGCATTCAAAGTAGCGGGAAAGCACATTCTGACTGATCCATTAAGCCTCGGAATTTTATCTGAGAATAGATCCAATTTCTCACAATAGACAGAGATTTCGGTAGATATGCTAATAGCAAAAACTACACATTTTGGACTTGCAAAGCTGTGAATGTAAAACCCACAAATGAAGCAGACCTAATTTAAAATTGTAAAACTGAAAATCGAAAGGGATTAGGACTCTACGAGCAAAAATGTTTAAATAAAACTTTAAAAAAAAAAATGAAAGCAGGAGATGGGCTTTGAAAGTTCTGCAGGAATGCAAACGCTTTAGAAGCTGATTTGTAGCGCACGTTCAAGGCACTCATTGGGGGAGAGTTGAAGTGACTGAAGTTATAGTTAATTTAAGCCAGTCATCTTAAAAAGAGCATACCCCAGCTCATTTTGTGTTGAGTTTCTGAAAAATCCGACTGAACAAAAGAACCTTCAGCAAATGTTAAAAATCTTCTGATACAGTCATACTACGTATTTTACAGGTATACATCTGTATATATTCTTTGTAACATGTAAAATCACTAGCTAATTAAATTCTTTTTAGTCCGAATATGAAAATGGCATTATTTTATTAAGGCTTATAAGGAAAATACATTTTCCATACTAAAGATATTAATAAAAGAAAAATCACTTGCTCAGGAAAGCTACCGGATCTATAACTAGAGTAAATGATTTGTTATTATTATTATATCTGAAATGCATGTAACTAGTGCTATCAAGATTTAATGGAAACACATGACATGTCTCTGTAATGATAAGAGTGAGTGTAATTCTTGTTAAAAGACACAACAGTTTCATCTCTTTAAGGATCTATATTAAAATGGTTTATGGCAGAGGAGAGCTACCATCTTTTGGCCCAGGGGCTAAAAAAATTGAGTGGTCCATGCACCAACTCAACTTCATCAGCCCACCTGTTGTCATCAGAGATTGACACAGATAGACAGATATACTGACAGATATACTGACAGATAAGGTACAGAGATTGATAGACAGATATACTGACAGATAAGGTACAGAGATTGATAGAAAGATATACTGACAGATACGGTACAGAGATTGATAGATAGATATACTGACAGATAAGGTACAGAGACTGATAGACAGATATACTGACAGATAAGGTACAGAGATTGATAGACAGATATACTGACAGATAAGGTACAGAGATTGATAGACAGATATACTGACAGATAAGGTACAGAGACTGATAGACAGATATACTGACAGATAAGGTACAGAGATTGATAGACAGATATACTGACAGATAAGGTACAGAGATTGATAGACAGATATACTGACAGATAAGATACAGAGATTGATAGACAGACATACTGACAGATAAGGTACAGAGACTAATAGACAGATATACTGACAGATAAGGTACATAGATTGATAGACAGATATACTGACAGATAAGGTACAGAGATTGATAGACAGATATACTAACAGATAAGGTACAGAGACTGATAGACAGATATACTGACAGATAAGGTACAGAGACTGATAGACAGATATACTGACAGATAAGATACATAGATTGATAGACAGATATACTGACAGATAAGGTACAGAGATTGATAGACAGATATACTGAGAGATAAGGTACAGAGACTGATAGACAGATATACTGAGAGATAAGGTACAGAGATTGATAGACAGATATACTGACAGATAAGATACAGAGACTGATAGACAGATATACTGACAGATAAGGTACAGAGATTGATAGACAGATATACTGACAGATAAGGTACAGAGACAGATAGACAGATACACTGACAGATAAGGTACAGAGATTGATAGACAGATATACTGACAGATAAGGTACAGAGACTGATAGACAGATATACTGACAGATAAGGTACAGAGATTGATAGACAGACATACTGACAGATAAGGTACAGAGACTAATAGACAGATATACTGACAGATAAGGTACAGAGATTGATAGACAGATATACTGACAGATAAGGTACAGAGACTGATAGACAGATATACTGACAGATAAGGTACAGAGATTGATAGACAGATATACTGACAGATAAGGTACAGAGATTGATAGACAGATATACTGACAGATAAGATACAGTGATTGATAGACAGACATACTGACAGATAAGGTACAGAGATTGATAGACAGATATACTGACAGATAAGGTACAGTGACTGATAGACAGATATACTGACGGATAAGTTACAGAGACTGATAGACAGATATACTGACAGATAAGGTACAGAGATTGATATACTGATATACTGACAGATAAGGTGCAGAGAGTGATAGACAGATATACTGACAGATAAGGTACAGAGATTGATAGATAGATATACTGACAGATAAGGTGTAGGGACTGATAGACAGATATACTGACAGATAAGGTACAGAGATTGATAGATAGATATACTGACAGATAAGGTGTAGGGACTGATACAGAGACAAGACATGTGTACAGAAAGGTAGAAATTGCTATGTTCTGGGGACAGTTAGAGGTTAAAACTGATCGATCCCCACCACATGTTAGCCATTGGCCCTCTGTCCCCTCTTGCCAGCCCGACCCCAGGTCATGGACTGCGATAATAGGAATATATTTAGGCACAATATATTTCTAAAAATAAAAAGTTCAACTATAGTGCAACCTAAAGATTAGAATATACTCAGAGATGTTTAAGTACTTATAGAAATGTTACATGACTTGCCTAATTTTACTTTCATTTTTTAATTCAGCTGAATTCGCTCTTTCATTTTAGTGCCTGATTTTTTTAGATTAAGTCATTATTGTAGCTGTGAAAATTATTTTTTTAAATCAAATGTTATTTTTAAATTAAAACAAAAATGTATATATTGCAAACAAAATACAAAGTGGAAATGATTATAATTTTAGGTACAAAAATATACAATAGAAAATGTAATAAAATGCAGACATAATATTCCCTGTCCCATACTCACCTTCTTCCTCCTAAAGCTTGAACCATAGGGGAGGAATAAATAAACATTGCTCTGTCCTGACCTCACCTTCGTTCTCTTTATTACTTCCACCAGAGGGGAGATTTTACCAATTAGTAACTAGTCCTGATCTCAGTTCCCTTCTCCACACTGGTCAGCATACTCAATTAATACCTTTTGTACCCACTTCAATTTGGCACTGAGCAAACAGGTTTCAACCTTTTATTTTTTAAGTAAAGCAAATAAATAGATACACTGTAGGATACTAGAAAAAGTCGAGGGAGAAGAGAAGGACAGAACGGAGTAATAAGTAAAGGTGGGAGTGGTAGATCATATATTAATGATAGAATCAACTGTATATTAGAAATATATAGCTACCGGAAAATACAAATTCCACAATGATCCAACATATTATCCACCACTTCCACCTTTACTTATTTCTCCATTATTTCCTCTTCTTCTCCCTCTACTTTTTTCCTTCTCTTCTTTCCTAGTACCCTACAGTGAAGTTCTTTATTTGCCTTACTTATATTACTCTCCTAGAATGGAACCATCCCTAAATTAAGTAGCAGCTTCCTCCTCCTAGTCCCTCCCCCCCTCCTCCCCTTTCTTCCTCCATTTCTTTGTCTCTCCTTTTTTGAGCACAGACTACACTAATTTCTGTTATTTTGTTTTAAATTCATCTTCATTTATAAAGCCGTCTATGAAAATCAAAATGCAGTATTCATTCACAGTGGTGGTCTTGGTTTAATTAGCTACTATTGTTCTTTAGATTTGATACTGAAGACTACCAACGCCATGACACATGTACATGTATGCCATTTTAGTATAGTTTACACAAATTGGTCAGTGTCAGTGTTAAAAAAATAAACACAAATTCTGACAGTAATATTATTCTTATGGTGCTTATTTGGACGATTGCTCAAAACAGAAGTCGAGCAGATCATTACAAGCCGACGTATTACAGAAAATTGTGTAGGTGAAAAAAGACAATCTATGATAATTTTTTTGGCCCCATAAATGAGATTATAGCTGTTTCACTGGTCTCAAACTGATTTATGGTGATGTACTAAGTCAATTGTGTATTGTGTTGAGTTATGATTGTAGTGTCCTTTATGTAGACCAAGAATCCTGTAAATTCTCTACATAACTGAAAGTTTAAACTCAAAGTAGTTTGTCTTGGTTTCATCTTCAGGGAAATATTCTCAGAGCTGTCAAACGCATGCCGTAGGGAAAAATGATATAAAAAAATGCATTTACAAGCTTTCCGAGTTTGGATCTCTTGCCCTTGTGGATGCATTTATATCCAGTGACCTCTTGGGCTTTTGTTATATTTTATTATACACACACTGGGTTTTTTAGTGGATTACAGAATTTTGTATTAGCCGCATGTGTATTTATTAGAGATATTGGTGGAGACGTGCGCCAGTGAAGAAAAAAAAGGATGGAGAAGATAGAGCTGCTAAAATCACCAACAAGAGTTGTTCCGTAAGTTCTAGAGGAAGTACGGAGATGAATGGTAGTGTTGAAAGCTCTTGGAAAGATGGGTAATATTATGTGCAAAAAAATGTGTTGCAGACAGAAAGGTAGAAGTAATAAATATGCAATTTAATGCGAGAATCAAACAAGTAAATAAAATAGATAATAGATAAAAACAAGTGCACCAAAAGAAGTGTCATAGGAACCGTGATGCGTTGCACTGTCAGGCTTCCAAAGAGAGTCCCAGCTCACAGTATTATTATGCTATATTATATAGTATTATTATATTATTAAAGGAAGTTCACTGAGTGTTAATCAAGACACTCGAAAAAACAGGCTAACCGATTAATTCTGTGATTTGGTGGTTCTGTGAAATGTTTAAATAAATGCAAATGTATTATATGTCCCCTACAGCCGTGCACAGAGAGCTGTCACATCACTCCCTTACAGTTACTTCAGTGACATTATCCTTCCTGACACACACACACACAAGTTATCTCTGGATACTGAAAGTGACAATGTCAGGGGTCAGAAGCAAGAAAACATCTCTGGCATTTTACAAGTCTCAGTTCAGTTTCCCAAAATAAGATGAAAAGGAGAAATTGCATAATGTTCTTCATTTAAAAAAAATAAATGTTTTAGAGATTTAATTTTTTATTTGATAAATGTAACTTTCTATTCAAAACCAAATATTGTTTATATCACAGGTTGTGTCATGTTTCTGTTCTTTTTGTCTGATAAATGTTCATAAAGTACAAAAAAGAAAAATATAAGTGTGACACTCAAATGTAAATACAATTAAAAAACTACACACAAAAAAAAAACACTGCCTTCCTTCGCACTCCTCAGGCTCTTAGAGACAACAGGATATTTACAGGGTGGAGAGCCGCAGGATGTAATATGGGAAAGATATAAACATAAACAATAGTGTAATATGTTTTTAAACACAGTGAAAATTCAACTGACATGTTTTTTTTTTATACACTCACAAACACACGAAGAATAAGTAGCTCTGTGTGCCAATGATGTGGGCAACTCTTCAAAGATTTCCAGAAAACAGACTTTACTCTGTAGAAAAGAATCTCAACATAGCGCAGTACTGCAACAAACAAGGCACCAGGTGATGACACAACATCATCCACATAGAAGTTCCACAAACTGTCCAAAAATATCCAGTGATACTGCACTAAAATAGCCAGTGTCCTCAATGCATTTCGCTGGGTAAACTGTTCTCCCATACTGCACAATGTGAAGTAAAGAAAAAGAAACAGTTCCTCCCTGAAAAAACTGCATGTAAAGTATAACAGATTTATTGATGTTGCTATAGTAACAGTCCTGCCCATCACACAAAGCCCCTTCTTATTGAATGTCAGTAAATATAGAGGACCCAGTAACATTACAGGAGAACTGTAATTAATTTTAAAGTAAAACCAAAAAGTGATACAGAAAATAAACTAGGTCAAACTACTCTTTCAAATACATGTGAAATGTTAGGGGTTTGCGAAGCACTGTGTCACCTTGAGAAGGTCCAAATTATTTTTCCATGCGGGAAAAACTCGAATCTCAGAGTCAAGGATTCAGAGATGATGAATAATTCATCAGAACAGGACAGCAACTAAATAAACATTTTCGAAGAGGATAAGCGTTGGAAGTAAGAGATTAATTAATTAAATCATTAATGGTTCATATGAAGCAAAACAATGACGTTTAAATATATTTTTAATTGCGGGGTCTTGTCTGTCATTAAAGTAATAAAAGAAGGGGTGTTAAACCTAAACTACATTGACCCAAGCAAATGAAAGCTAAGTTTTGATTGGTGGGTGTCTACACTAATAACGAGAATACAGTCATGTGCCCAGAGATAACACACATGGTTTAAAAAATAATGTCAGCCCCCATCTGGTTTAAAATGCAGACTTCATGGAGCTATAAATGTATAAGCAAGCAAGCTCCAAAAATGTTTACATATATATGGAAGCTCAACTTTGCACTGGACTGTGCTTTTAAAGGATAGGCCAGAGGCATCTATCTGTCGCCTCGTAAAAGATCCAACAGTTTCTGTAACTATTTTTTACACAATACATCTAGGAGACGGAGTGCACGTTCTGGAGGTCATATGGTGGAAGAGGAAAAGAAGCTAGATTACTGTGACATCATATGTTGTGACATCATTTCCTGCATATCAGGCATTTTAATTTTGCTATTTCACAAAAGAAAAATCAGGGTTATAATCTTTCTTCCTCTTCATGGAATAGTCAGGGGCTGTGAATCAATATCGACCGGTATGGTAATGCAGGAAAATAAAGAAGAAAATAAAAAGGAAAAAATGGCAAATTAAAAAAATGGCACAAGAAAATATGGTGTAAACACATGTTCATCCATAACATTATTACCAACTGCCTAATATTGTGTAGGTCCATTATCTTAAATGAAAAGGCCACATTATTATGAGAACAATGTGTTTTTGTTTTACTTTATAACAAACACAAGACAAAAGATAAATAATGCATTGCTTGTTTTTCAATAAGTATCAATGTATGTGTTATATAACAAATTCGAAGATCCTCTCTCATTTGTGTCCTGCAAGTTGGGAATGTTTTTTTTAGAGGTGCTAAGTGATGTCATGAGAGCAATTCTTTATAATACTAAAAATATAACAACCAACTAATGAAAAAGAAAAGCGAGGTAGGTGTTATCGAGCATTGCATTGCATGGCGGAGACTGGAGGACAGGGGGAGTCACGTGTGATTGATGTTTTAGTAAACTTTTACTGATGAAATTTCTAACGCTAGAGAAGATGTATTTACCAAATCTGACAGCGGAGCTGTGTTGAGATATTTTGACGACTGACAATGTTGATTTCTCAATGAACTCTGAATGTATCAAAATTTACAACTTTAGATGGAGGTAAATTTGCATTACAAAGATAATTGCAGGTTTTTTTCTTTTTATATTATCCAATATATTTCGGTCTTTGAAAAGTAAAGGATTCTGTGAGCTAAAGTTGTAAGATCACTTTATTATTCATAATGTTGTAGTGGATTTCTGTTTTGTTTTTTTCAGCTTTCCATCTCAGTATAAAAGGATTTGACTAGTTAAACGAGACTTGACCCAGTTTTGACATCCTGCCATTCTACTGACCTTTGATGTCTCGGTAATAATTTAAATGGAACTGTCATTTCCTGACACTCACTTATTCTTCAAACCCATGTTATCTGTCTACTTGTCTATCAATAGGTAGCATTGTTTTGGCTGTCTTAACCCTAACGATTGTCTGCGGTCTGCTCTCGGATACGGACCACTAAACACAACAGATTTATTAACCTTTCCCATGACAAATGTGCTGTTTACCAGCCTCTGATTAAATATTGTGCAGATTTTGTAAGGAAGAAGCATAAATACTATTTACTATTGGAATTATTAAATATATTCTTTTACACAGAGAGGACTAGTCACTAAAAGGTGAGTTGCAGGTGAGATAAGGTGAGATGAACATTTAATCTCACCCATTAAGCTATACAATGTGCAGGGGCAAACCTGGTGAGTTTGCTTAGCGGGGGGAGCTCACCAGGTTTGTCCCTACACAATGTATAGCTCAATTCTAGGATGAAATGTTCATCTCACATCAACTCCCCTCATCTCATCTCAACTCACCTTTTAGTGAATAAACCCAAGAGTATTCAACATACAAGTTGGAACCAAGGATAGATAACGTGTCTGTAGCAAGTTCAGTGAAATTCCAGTGAAACTGTGAACTTTTCCATCACAAAGCTCCTTAAATGTACCGTGAACAAACGGTCATGAGAAAAGGCCAGGCTGACAACCAGTTGGAAACAGGCTAAAATCGATGGGTCGGAATAATGGCCATGATGGAGTTATTCTCTATGTGCTGTTAGTTTTTTGACATGTTATGGCACTAGAGTTCACTATTAACAAATTAATCATTCAGCTGACTTTCACGATAAAATAATACAACTGCCAGCAGAAGTGGTAGAGGTAAACACAGTCAAGGATTTTAAGCATGCGTGGGATAGACACAAGGCTATCCTAGCTATAAGACCGGGAAAGGGGGACTAATAAAAGTACTCAAAAAAAAAAAAAATTGGGCAGACTAGATGGACCGAATGGTTCTTATCTGCCGACACATTCTATGTTTCTATGTTTCTATGTTTAACTGTGATATACAATGAAGGTAACTTGACAACCAAATAAAAGAAATCAAACAAACATAGGTGATTCTGAAAAAAGGGAAGTTGGAGAATTTATCACAATTCCGCTATTTCTGCCTGGTTTTGGTAATTTGGTTGCCAATTTGTCACTTTTAGTGAATAGACCCCATAAACACATCACTGCCTCATCCTTTCACCCTAAACATATATCTGCTTACTCCCTTCTCTCCTCTTTTTCTCATTCACATTAACTTTTTCTTCTTTTTTTTCTTTTCTTTGTTTCCCTTCCGTTTCCCCTTTTTTCCTTTGCTTTATTTTTCAAATTCTCACTATTATCACTTTGATCTGCTCTTATTTTCATATTTTACCTATCCATTCATCATCCCAATTTTTTTTTATTAACTCTCCATGTATGTGTGTATTTTAAATACCAGTATCAGTTTATTCTTTATTCTTTCTTTTACCTATTTCACTTTATTGTTTGATCTCATGCTTGCTTCTATACAAATGTTTAGTTTAATTGTTGGTGGCTTCTATATGTGTCTGTTCGGAGGACACTGCATCTCCCTGATGAAGTGAGCAGTGATTCAAGAAACGCGTAGGGTGTTGCAGTGTTTCATCTGGCCCCATCGTCCTACTTTCTCTTTCAATTTCTCTTTGCGAAGGCTAGTAGACGTCAAGAGGACGCAACCGTTCTATCAGTGTGAACTGCATTAACTCTCTGGACCACCAAGAACGTAACTTTATATCATTTCCATACTGTTATTTTTCATTACCTCCTGTATGTAGCCGACTATTTTACCATAAATATTGCACAACGTTGGTTTGAGCCTCTATTTTTCAGCTCTGACCCATATATATCTGTCTGCTAATTAAATCCTTCCTTTGTATTACCTTCTAAAGTGAACCAAATACACAGAAGCAGTGCCATACATTACAAATGTCTGACTTGCATATATAAATTTGTGAGAAGCTTTAATGTCCAGTATAAACATTCCTTTCTCAGGCAGAATGCAATTATTCAAAGGATTACATTAACTTCATTGCACGGGGAGGGAAAAAAATGAACTTTGCTACCAGAATTTTAGCTTGCATGTCCTGATCATTAATCTTTAATTTAGAATGAAAATCCTTTGCAGCAAAATAAAAATATGGCTAATAATATATGAAGCACAAAAAAGAACGTATATTTTTATTCGGTTCCCTGATGAATGCTATAAATGGACGGATACAAATCCATCAGAGAGGAACTGATGTATACACTACTGTTCAAAAGTTTGGGGTCATAATTGTTTTTTTTTTTCATAAAAAAATTGAGTTACAAAAGGAATAGGAAATGCAAAACATTGACAAGGCTACAAATAATGATTTTGATTTACAAAAATAAAAAAAGGCCAGTCTTTTATCAGCACAACAGTTTTCAACTGTATAGTATATATATATATAGGCAACCATTCAAGGTTTGGGTTTTGAAAGATAAGCACATTTTGTCCAGTAAAATAACATCAAAGCATCTACTCAATAAATCAGAGTTGCAGGAAACTGAGATGGGAATTTTTAACGTAAGGTCAAAGTATCTGAGTTGGATCAGTTCTCCCGTTCAGGAGCATTTGCAGGATTTTTACAACTCGGCTACTTTGGCCTAAAGTTTGAATTTCCCATCTCAATTTCCGGCAATTATCTCTTTACTGAGTAGAACCTCAAACGGATCATTAATGCAGTGTAGTCATTGTTAATGTTCTGCATGACTATTGTAGCTAGAAACAGCTTATTTTTATTGATATGTAAACATATATATAGCATACAGCCTGAAACTGTTGTGCTGATCAAAGAACCAATTCAACTGGCCTTTAAGTGTCTAAATCATTATTTGTGACCTTGACTCTGTCTTGACTGTATTTCCTATTCATTTCGCAACTCATTTGATTGTTTTCATGAAAAACAAGGACTTCACTAAGTGACCGCAAACTTTTGAACAGTAGTGTATATATCTGTTGCAAAACCTCTATGAATAAGGAAGTAAACAAGTTAACGTTTCACAATGCATTCGTCAATCTTGTTAAAAATTGGCTCAAAGAAAAAGCAAAAAAATGTACTTGGACACATTCGGCTCATAATTAGTGAAGACTCCTTCAATGCAAGGCAATCCAAGCTCTTAACAGACATTGACCATAAAAGGGATGCGGAGGGAAAGTAGCCAGTGACGTGAGTGCTTTTAAAATGCTGATTTTCATTATTAAATGAAAAAGAAACACCAACCTGATATGTTTTGTGCTGAATGGCACCAAGCCTACGACTACTTTCTCTCCTTATCGGGTCTCAGCTGATGTGTCCCTGGTTTAGGAACCAAAAACAGCGTTTTGGTGCTTCTGTCTTTTTTGGATGAAAATACCATACGTCATGAATTGGTTAATGAATGTAGCAAAAAAAAATATTTTCAAATATTTTCCAATTTATGATCATTTAAATTACAATGTTTGAAATCCTTTCACATAAATCTCAACTAATTGAAAAGAATGGGAGGGAATAAATTAAATTGTACCCTCTGTATAACCCACAATGGAAAAATCGAGTACTTTTTAAATATATGATTATTTTGCTGAGACAACGCATTCATGGATGGAACAATCATTTTTCTGTTTTCAGATTTTTTTTTAAGTATAAAGCATTATGAATATTAAATCATCTTTTTAATTTAAAATATGCACAGTAGAATATTTAAATTTAAAGACTATTTTTTTTTCTACAGTTTGCTTCCATTTAATTGGAAAAGTTCAAACCCATGACAGTAAATAAATTATAGAATTCATTAACATGGGACGGTGTTTGCTGTTTGCTGTTTATAATGCCAAGATCTTAACATTTAATTGTAATATGACCTGTTTACAATTTTCTTTTCAGCTACCGGATATTAAGCCAATATCCATTTGGAAGGATAGCATTTTTCTTTACAATGCAATTTAAATTTGAGCGAACTGAAGAGTCTCTATTTACTGTGTGTTTGTGCATTGTTTAGAACAGGATATGTCATATTTCTACTTTTGATATTTGATGGTGAATTCATTCTGTAAACTATTTCTGTAAAATATTTGTATTTTATTTAGATAAAATCCAGATACCTCTGAGGGCTGCGTTTAAGGGTGCTGCCATTTTTGAATAGTTAGCTATCCAGCATATGTTAAATTATCTTCAGCGAGAATTCATCTTTTTGGAAGACTGTTGCCTGAAAAATAGTCCATGTTGACTTTAAAGTGGTGTTCACACAGACATGAAAGGTCTATATAGGGATATTTATTTACGTAATAATATATACAGAATATAAAAGACGGAGCTCCATACCGTCACAAAACTATCTTCAACCCAGTGTTAAAAATATACTTACATTTTGGTAGAGTATGTGGAGTAAAACATCTTCATAGAGAGATCAGATATCTTTTCTCATGTGGTATGTTGACATAGACTTCCAGACTTTTAAATTACAAGCGTTTGTGTGACACTCGTGAGAGCATTCACCAATATGTTATGTGTATATAAGTGATTTTAACCTTTTTCTGCTTTGATTAAAAAACAGTTTTATACTATGCAAATATCTTCTATTTATTGCATGTGAGCTGAAGTATCTCTTACAGAGCTATAGTCCCCCACAATGGGAGAGATCTGGAGCGTTCTAAACTCCACAGGAGATTGCACATATACTTTTAAAGTATTCTAAAAACAAGTGAGTATATTAATCAGAGGGGGACTCCACTACCAATAAGTGTACACAGAGAGCACTATTGCTGTGTTTTATTTTTCTTCACATGTCAACGTGCCACATGAGAAAAGACATCTGATCTATCTACGAAGAAGTTTTACTCCACATACTCTACCAAAAGGTAAGTATATTTGTATTTTTTAACACTGGATTAAAGATAGTTTTGTAAAGTTATAGCGCTCCATCTATTATATACGGTATGGTTATTTGAGAGGTGTTAAAGGGGACACGCACCTTTATGGAGTGGCTGGTGTAAATCTTGTGTGATGATTTTTTAATTAATCTTGATAGCGCCTGAAAATACCTTTTTTTCCCTTTTACCTAATAATGTATCTTTACTTAAGTCAATTTTAGTACATTTGTATTGTTTAGCATCTTGTATTTTGTTATAGTTTTTCATGACAAATAAATAGTTCTAAAATGTAGAACAAGTATACAAAGTCAAAGCTTTGAAGAATTGGCTTTACCCTATTGTTTAGGGATACAAGTCTACATGATGAGACTCATTAGCATGAGGTAAGTAATTGGCTTTCTGATGAGCTGCATTACCTCTGTCCATGAGTGGTTATCTGGCTCTGCATCTGGGCTATGTTAAAAGGCTGTCTTGTATGGCGGGCACCTGCTCCAAGAGTGGATATAGAAGCAAAACGGTAATCATCGTTAACCTGATTTGCATATGCCTACCCAGAATCTCTTGCAGAGGCGGTAGCTATAGGAATAACAAGTCTTCTGTCTTGTCTGGTGTGTGTGGCTTTGTCTTTAATAATGAATGTGTTACCACCTTATTTTTAAGTGGAGAGGTTCTCCCATCACCTTTGCACCCACCATAACTTACTCCAAACATGTGTGGTAGCGCTGACTGTCGCCCTCCAACGCTCCACCCCTCAATGTCCCAATTCACCAATGGGGGGAATTAGCAAGGTATGCTCATGTCAAGTCATAAGTTTCAATGATGGTCACCGCCACGCAGCCGGTTTCTTGTCCCTATACAGATATATCCCTGCTTTTTTTAACAGAATTTTCAAAAGGAACAAAAGTAAAACACTGATGATTAAATGCTCTGTGGCTTATCTTTCCTGCGCAATTAATTAGAATTAAATAAAAGACTATTACTTCGTATCACTGACTTTACCACCCATAGCTTGCCATTTAATGACATGGCCTTAAATAATCTTCCATAATTACTTAGAATGAAATATGATTACATTGGCCTAGCTAGAGAGGCATAACAATTACCCACAAAGGCTTATCCTGATCCATGTCTTCTCACTACTAATCTAACCCTGCGGACAACATAGAGGTTTCCCTGCTGTTAACATTATACTCACGGCATGGGGCGGGGCGGCACAAAGACAATGTGTATGACAAAGCACAGAAAGGAAAAGGTAAATAGACAGAAATGGATAGCGTGAGAGATGGCACCATGGCTCAAGGATTCAGCCACACGTTAATACTGGTAAAGGGCTTTATTCATGGAAGAGAGAACTACAGGGATTTGCTTCTGGCCAAAGCATTCCAGCAAATCTCCCATTCGGCTGGGGTGAGAACATTTTTCCAACTCAGATTGTTTGGCCTTAAGTTTGAAATTCCCTTCTCAATTCCCTGCAAGTCTCTCTTTCATGAAGAAAACCTTTAGACTTTATATCTTTAAAAAGTTGTAGTATAGGAAAGAGTGCTGGGAACTTTAATTCCCCAGTATAGGAGAGTACCATAACCTTGTATAGCCTTGTATAGGGGAGTACCGGAACATTAATTCCCCAGTATAGGAGAGTACCATAACCTTGTATAGCCTTGTATAGGGGAGTACCAGAACATTAATTCCCCAGTATAAGAGAGTACCATAACCTTGTATAACCTTGTATAGGGGAGTACCGGAACATTAATTCCCCAGTATAGGGGAGTACCGGAACATTAATTCCCCAGTATAGGAGAGTACCATAACCTTGTATAACCTTGTATAGGGGAGTACCGGAACATTAATTCCCCAGTATAGGGGAGTACCGGAACATTAATTCCCCAGTATAGGAGAGTACCATAACCTTGTATAGGGGAGTACCGGAACATTAATTCCCCAGTATAGGAGAGTACCATAACCTTGTATAGCCTTGCATAGGGGAGTACCGGAACATTAATTCCCCAGTATAGGGGAGTACCATAACCTTGTATAACCTTGTATAGGGGAGTACCAGAACATTAATTCCCCAGTATAGGAGAGTACCATAACCTTGTATAGGGGAGTACCGGAACATTAATTCCCTAGTATAGGAGAGTACCATAACCTTGTATAACCTTGTATAGGGGAGTACCAGAACATTAATTCCCCAGTATAGGAGAGTACCATAACCTTGTATAGCCTTGTATAGGGGAGTACCAGAACATTAATTCCCCAGTATAGGAGAGTACCATAACCTTGTATAATCTTGTATAGGGGAGTACCATAACATTAATTCCCCAGTATAGGAGAGTACCATAACCTTGTATAACCTTGTATAGGGGAGTACCAGAACATTAATTCCCCAGTATAGGAGAGTACCATAACCTTATATAACCTTGTATAGGGGAGTACCGGAACATTAATTCCCCAGTATAGGAGAGTACCATAACCTTGTATAACCTTGTATAGGGGAGTACCAGAACATTAATTCCCCAGTATAGGAGAGTACCATAACCTTGTATAGCATTGTATAGGGGAGTACCAGAAAATTAATTCCCCAGTATAGGAAAGTATCATAATCTTGTATAGCCTTGTATAGGGGAGTACCAGAACATTAATTCCCCAGTAAAGGAGAGTACCATAATCTTGTATAGCCTTGTATAGTGGAGTACCACAACATTAATTCCCTAGTATAGAGGGAGAACCGCAACATTAATTCCCTAGTATAGGAGAGTACCATAACCTTGTATAGCATTGTATAGGGGAGTACAACAGAATTAATTCCCTAGTATAGGATAGTACCATAACCTTGTATAACTTTGTATAGGGGGTGTACTGCAACATTAATTCCCTAGAATAGTGGAGAACCGGAACATTAATTCCCTAGTATAGGGGAGAACTGCAACATTAATTCCCCAGTATAGGAGAGTACCACAACATTAATTCCCTAGTATAGGGGAGAACCAGAACATTAATTCACTAGTATAGGGGAGAACCAGAACATTAATTCCCTAGTATAGGGGAGAACCAGAACATTAATTTCCTAGTATAGGAAAGTACCACAACATTAATTCCCTAGTATAGGCGAGAACCAGAACATTAATTCCCTAGTATAGGCGAGAACCAGAACATTAATTCCCTAGTATAGGGGAGAATCAGAACATTAATTCGATAGTATAGGGGAGAACCAGAACATTAATTACCTAGTATAGGGGAGGACCAGAACATTAATTCCCTAGTATAGGGGAGAATCGAAACATTAATTCCCTAGTATAGGGGAGAACCGGAACTTAAATCCCTAGTATAAGAGAGTACCAAAACCTTGCATAGCCTTTTATGGGGGAGTACTGCAACATTAATTCCCTAGAATAGGGGAGAACCACAACATTAATTCACTAGTATAGGGGAGTACCGGAACCTTTTATTCTCTAGTATAGGAGAGTACCGGAACATTTTATTCCCTAGTATAGGAGAGTACGGGAACATTTTATCCCCTGCTAAAGAAAAGTACCATAACCTTTTATTCCCAAGTACAAAGAAGAATTAGAATAACCTCTTATTGGAGAGTACTGGAGAGTACCAGAACCATTTATTATCTAGTACTGGAGAGTACCAGAACCGTTTATTATCTAATACTGAAGAGTACCAGAACTGTTTATTATCTTGTACTGGAGAGTACCAGAACCGTTTATTATGTAGTACTGGAGAGTACAAGAACCATTTATTATCTAGTACTGGAGAGTACCAGAACCGTTTATTATCTAGTACTGGAGAGTACCAGAACCATTTATTATTTAGTACTGGAGAGTACCAGAACCTTTTATTATCTAGTACTGGAGAGTACCAGAACCGTTTATTATCTAGTACTGGAGAGTACCAGAACCATTTATTATTTAGTACTGGAGAGTACCAGAACCTTTTATTATCTAGTACCGGAGAGTACCTGAACCATTTATTATCTGGTACTGGCGAGTACCAGAACTATTTATTATCTAGTACTGGAGAGTACCAGAACCTTTTATTATATGGTACTGGAGAGTACTGGAACCTTTTATTATCTAGTACTGGAGAGTACCAGAACCTTTTATTATCTGGTACTGGAGAGTACTTGAACATTTTATTTTCTGGTACTTGCGAGTACTAGAACCTTTTATTATCTAGTACTGGAGGGTACTGGAACCTTTTATTCTCTAGTACTGGAGAGTACTAGAACCTTTTATTATCTGGTACTGGAGAGTACTGGAACCTTTTATTATCTAGTACTGGAAAGTACCATAAACTTTTATTATCTGGTACTGGAGAGTACTGGAACCTTTTATTATCTGGTACTGGAGAGTACTGGAACCTTTTATTATCTGGTACTGGAGAGTACTGTAACCTTTCATTATCTGGTACTGGAGAGTACTGGAACCTTTTATTATCTAGTACTGGAACCTTTTATTAGCTAGTACTGGAACCTTTTATTATCTAGTACTGGAGAGTACTGGAACCTTTTATTATCTAGTACTGGAGAGTACCAGAACCTTTTATTATCTGGTACTGGAGAGTACCGGAACCTTTTATTATCTAGTACTGGAGGGTACTGGTACCTTTTATTATCTAGTACTGGAACCTTTTATTATCTAGTACTGGAGAGTACCAGAACCTTTTATTATCTAGTACTGGAACCTTTTGTTATCTAGTACTGGAAAGTACCAAAACCTTTTATTTCCTGGTATAAAAGAGTACTGGGACCATTTTTTCCTTTTTACTGGAGAGTGTAGAAAACCTTTTATTGTCTAGTACAAGAAAGGACTGGAAACTTTTATTGTGTATGATAGGATAATTCCTCTATTTTTACAGATCAAAAAGAGAAAACTTCTAATTCCCTAAATAAAGCCTTGCTTTATATCCAACCAGAACAAAGAAAAGAGAACGTGTTTTTTTATACACAGTCAAGAAGACTTGCGTGCAATCATGAAAGTGTATTGATGTGTCTGAAGGGCTTCTTTGACCTTGATAGGCCCAGCCACCGTTTAATGTGTACCTCTATTTACGGTGTCCCGTGTGAATATTCCTTCCTTGTATAAATATTTTCAGACAGCCATCACTTTACATATGGCGATTTGACAGCAAAGCAAAAATACGGATATTCTTCATGTGTGAATTAACAGCTGGTGTAATACACAGAAGAACTGTTGCTTAACAAGTCTGGGAGTTTAGAAACTCCATAAGCATGTGTTTAGCAATGTTTTTTTCTTTTAATCATAAATACATGAAACCAGAAGGTTATTTTCAGATACAGCTACACTACAAGTGCCTCTGATTAGCAAAGAATACTCACCATTCTTCATGACAAGAAAAGTTTAACGAGTGAAGAAATAAAAGCATAACTTTAAAAATCCTGGTATCATCATAACACTTTGAATGGTCGTCTATAACAATAGTCTGTCGTAAACTATAAAGATACATTTCCAAAATACAAACTTCTTGCTACAGATTGTAGTCAAATTTCCAGAGAACTAATCTGCTTTTCCTTTCTTGGACCACTGTTGACAGGAACTGACCATTGCAGACTGAGAACACCCCACGAGAGCTGCAGTTTTGAAGATGCTCTGACCCAGTCGTCTAGCCATCACAATATGGCCAAAGTTGCTCAGATCCCTATTCTTGCCCATTTTTCTTGCTTCTAACACATAAGCTTTGAGGGAAACTATTTGCTTCCTGTATAATCTATACCACCCTCTGACAGGTGCCATGATAATTAGATTATCAGTGCTATTCACTTTACCTGCCAGGGGTCATCATGTTATGGCTGATTGGCATCATAAATAGAGAGATGGGGAGCTACATTAAAACAATGTACCACCAATATCAGTCTAGCAACTGGATCAGTAATAAATGTTATCAAATAGTCTACAGCCACCCTCCTCTAATTCAGAGGTGTAATTATATCATATAATTGAGGTCGCTTTGGACAATATATAATAATAGCCCAAATAGTTATAAGTCAAAGTACCAATGACAATTCAGAAATTATTAAAGTATCTATATTTGATTAATTTTGTAACATTCACTGGTTATAATTGTGAGCACTGTCATTCTTTCTAAGGGACCCCAGCACCCCTGATTTTCATCCCGGAATCCCGCATTGTGGCTTGGGAGGGGTGGTGTCAGTGCGCATTCGCAGTACTCATTAATTGAGACAGTCCTGCTTAAAGCGTTACACATGTGAATCATTAGGTAGCTGGAAGGGGAACAGTCTACTTACAAAGGTTCTGTGCTGAGAAAGGCTGGAACTGTGTGCTATGTACTAAGTCCAATTTCAAAAATACATCAACAAATGAATTTGAGGTGTAAATTAAGTGGTTAAACACAGATCATGCAGTGCAAACAGAAGTCACTATTCCATGGGAGCATATGTTAACTGACAAATGCAGCTGAATCACTCGTACAATCATCCTAAATGGTGAAATCTCTTCCATGCCTGACTGCCTCAGAGATGGAAAAACAAAAACCTGGAAGAGGTCATCTTAGTGACTGTTGACGGCTGTAAGCAAGCAATCACATATGCTTATTCCAGATGCTCAAATGAGAAATCTCTCTTAGGTCTTTACCTTTTCCTGTCAGTGTGATGTACAAACGGCAGATACTTTGGATGTAGCCAATTAATTAGCAAATAGTCTAGCGAAAAAAGGTATTTGTCTAACTTGAGTGGGGATCTGGCATCCTTAGGAAGGAAGCCTTCCAGAACAGTTATAAGATTCTGTTTTATACTTTGATCATTATGCATTCTTAACAATCTTTTACACGTAACGTTAGTCCATAATAATAAGGCTTTGGGTGGAATACGCTAATACGACTAGTACATTAATTAAATTGATTCAGTCCACAGAGTACATTTTGAAACACACTTTAAAAAAGTGTATTTTTCATGTGCTCTATTGTTTTTTTTTTTTTTAATTATAAAGATACAGTTCTCCAAAAACATTTGGGTTTTACTTTGGTCCACCTTTATGCATTAAAGCTGTAACTGGAGTCACATTTGCATCTATTTCTATCTATGTTTTCTATCTTTTGCTTCTGCATTTCGGAGTAAGTATATGCCTTTAGCTACAGCTGTAAGGAAAATCAAGCATTCTACATTTCATATTGTATCAGTAACCCCCACCTTACTTTTAATAACTTAGTTTTCAGCCGAATGGACGGAAATACCGATTTTTGTCTGAATTGGCATTTAACCCGAAAACGAATGTCCAAATCTAATAAGCACACATACCATGAAATAAGTTGTTAATAAACATGTTTATACAATTAAAAGCAAATCTAATATTCAGATTTTTGACTGGTATTGTACATCACATTGTGTGTTACTGCTTTATCTGTTTGATGATATGCAGTGCCTAATTAGATATTGTATCTCTAACATGTCATCAGTCTAACCAGGTATCTGTAAAGGCCAGGCAAGTCACCTGGCTCCTATACCTAGAACTGCAAAGTAACAAACTCTCGCATTAGCAAGCACACAATTCTCAATGAAGCAGCTGACAGTCGTATGATGTGTATTAGGCTAAATGCCAACTTGCAGCCAATTTCTGTCGACCGCAAGAACAAGATAACACACCGAGCATGGCTCTGCTGGTTCACTGTGCCACAATGAAACCTTTGACAAATTCTTTAATTAAGGTTATTTTCTGTAAAATCATTAGAAAGCACAATGAGGCATCAGAAAGATTTCAATTCTGAAATGGGAAAAAAAACAAAGCTTGGAGTGCTCTCTCTCCGCGTTTGCTGAATACATCTTACCCCATTTAAAGCCCAGTGTGGATTTGCTATTCCGAACCCGCGGAATCATCCTTGTGTTCCTTTTTTCCCCTTATTATTTACCGAATGCCTCTCTAGCTGTAACCGCATCTTTGTCACAAATCTCATTCTTCACGTCTATCATGCTGGTTCAATTAGTTGATAGTGTTTCAAAAATTGCGCAGTGGCAGCCTTAGAAAGGTTTACAATTTGGTAATAGCGGGCTTGTAAATATATTACTGGGATTGTAAGGAAGCCAATTAAAATGTGTGATTACAGCCAGTGTTAATATCCTGGGAGACTTCGGAGATTTACGCTACTGTTTAAAAGTTTGGACTCACTTAGAAATGTCATTGTTTTTTTAAAGAAAAGCAAATGTATTGGGTTTTTTAATCAACACAATCGTTTCCAGCTGCATACTATATATACACTACTGTTTAAACGTTTATAGATTAATATATTTGAGGCAGATGAGTTTATGGGCTGTAGAACTCATCTGGGTACAGTTAATATATACACGTCAGGCTTAGTAGGGAATGCTTCTAGCGCTGATGAAATTACCCCTGGTTGAAACGCCTTGCTGTTTTTGAGTGCCCTCTGCCTCTATTTGTTTTGACAGAGATATATATTATACTGGGTTCAGTGATATTATCAAAATAATTGTATCTAAAGAAAGTTCTTATCTCAAAAAACACCCCCAATATATAATGTGTGTGAGTACAGTTAATGTGAAGGAAGAAAATTACAGATAAACACAAACACCGCAGAAGTGTAAAAGCAGCCCGTCTTATAGGTGCAACATTCCAAAAACAGTGTCATCCTGAAGGGTTTAAATTGAAAACATAAAATATTTCAGTTCATTTTATAATTTAAAATCACAGACCAAGACTTTACTTTACTGAGAGGGTAGTGGATGTATGGAATAGCCTGCCAGCAGAAGTGGTAGAGGTAAACACAGTCAAGGATTTTAAGCATGCGTGGGATAGACACAAGGCTATCCTAGCTATAAGACCGGGAACGGGGGACTAATAAAAGTACTCAAAAAAAAATTGGGCAGACTAGATGGACCGAATGGTTCTTATCTGCCGACACATTCTATGTTTCTATGTTTCTATGTTTGAGTGCTCTCTGCTTCTATTTGTTTCGGTTGAGACATATATCTTAAACAGGGTTCAGTGATATGATCAAAATAATTGTATCTAAAGAAAGTTCTTTTTATTTAAAAAAAACCCAATATATAATTTGTGTGGGTACAGTTAATGAGAAGGAAGAAAATTACAGCTAAACACAAACACCGCAGATATGTAAAAGCAGCCTCTGTCTTACAGGTTGTGACCGACAGCAAGGAATTGTGCTGGAAGGAGTCTATATATCTCCCCAGATTTTGCACAGCTCCTACTTTATGTAATTAGCCCCAGGGAAATGTGTTATGTTACACTTTAATATAGCACTTTATGTGTGGGCCCTGGGGTGGAGCACTTGGAGAGTAGGGTGGGCCAGTGCTCCACTTCACATTTCATTTGTTGATTGGAACCTACAGGTGAGAAGCCCAGTGTTCCAATCCCAATTTACCTCACCTGAACAGGCTTGCTGATTACAGGTGCTGTTAAATACTCCCCTGCCAGAGGAGGGAGAGACTGTGTTTTGATTTCGGTTAATGGAAGCAGGGAGCTGAAAACACTGAAGTAAGGTTTTGATTTAACATTATGTTGGGAAATGGACAAGCCATCCAACCCAGTTAGCTTAACATTTTTTGTTTAGTTAGTGCTCAGAAGAGCAAGGATTTTATTTTATATTTTGTTTAACAACCTGTTATACCTTGCTGTGCATCTTTAAACCACAATAAAAGAAAGCAAGTCTTTTTACCTCATCCAGCGTGTGAAGTGTCTCTGAAGCCTGAAAGACTGTGTGTAACCCCCAAATCCCAGGACAAGGTACCAAAGGACAAGAGTACTTTTGTCACATAGTGTAACATTCCAAAAACAGTGTCGTCCTGAAGGGTTTAAATTGAAAACATAAAATATTTAATTTTAAAATATAATTTTATCATTTGCAATCACAGACCATGACTTTGGGGTTTTAGATAAGTTGATTCAACAAAAATAAACCTTCTTGCGATGCCCCTCCAAATCATGTGATGTTATTCTCATCTTTCATGGAAACAAACACAGTATTTGTTACTGTACTACAAAAGCTGAGATACATATACTGTATAACCATGTAAATATAACATAGCTTGTCGTACTATGGTGATTCGTGTCATTTTCTGATGCCGTATTGAAATGGTTATTTACTCAGTGCTGTAGTGTTTTATAATATCCCATCTGTGTTAATTTAAAATAAAACTACTAGTGTTATTGGAACACCTCATGCATGTAGAACCTGTCTGAGGACCTTTGATGACAACATATTCTATCAAATTAACCAATTAGGTCATAATTTTGTAGGAAGCCATGGTCTTGTTGGTAACAATGGGACAGGGTACATGTATTGAATGGGCACATTTATACAGTGATGATATACACTTAGTGCTGAACTTTTCTGCTGAGAAGTCCTTTTTGTTGAAAGAGTCTGAACTTGAAAAAGATTTACGAGAAAGATGACAAATCTCCGCAGAAATTATACATCACTCTGCTATCAAAATGCAAGGCTGCTTTAACAGGAAGGAGTGATGTATAACCTTTTTTAGTTGTCAGTTTGTTTGATGGGGTAATTATTTCAAAGGTCTTAAAGGTAGGTAGACAATGTAATAGAGCAGCAGGAAATGCAAGCAGAATGCTTGGTTGTATAGGGGGAGGTATTAGCAGAATGCTTGGTTGTATGGGGAGAGGTATTAGCAGAATGCTTGGTTTTATAGGGAGAGGTATTAGGAGAATGCTTGGTTGTATAGGGAGAGGTATTGGCAGAATGCTTGGTTGGATAGGGAGAGGTATTAGCAGAATGCTTGGTTGTATAGGGAGAGGTATTAGCAGAATCCTTGGTTGTATAGGAAGAGGTATTAGCAGAATGCTTGGTTGTATAGAGAGAGGTATTAGCAGAATGCTTCATTGGATAGGGAGAGGTATTAGCAGAATGCTTGGTTGTATAGAAAGAGGTATTAGCAAAATGCTTGGTTGTATAGAGAGAGGTATTAGCAGATTGCTTGGTTGTATAGAAAGAGGTATTAGCAGAATGCATGGTTGGATAGGGAGAGGTATTAACAGAATGCTTGGTTATATAGGAAGAGGTATTAGCAGAATGATTGGTTGTTTAAGGAGAGGTATTAGCAGTAGAAAGAGTTAAGTGCTCATGACATTGTACAGATCACTGGTGAGACCTCAATCTGAGTATTGTACATAGCACTGGTGAGACCTCACTTGGAGTATTGTACAACGCGCTGGTGAGACCTCACTTGGAGTATTGTACAGAGCGCTGGTGAGACCTCACTTGGAGTATTGTACAGAGCACTGGTGAGACCTCACTTGGAGTATTGTACAGAGCACTGGTGAGACCTCACTTGGATTATTGTACAAAGTGCTGGTGAGACCTCACTTGGAGTATTGTACAACGTGCTGGTGAGACCTCACTTGGAGTATTTTACAGAGCGCTGGTGAGACCTCACTTGGAGTATTTTACAGAGCGCTGGTGAGACCTCACTTGGAGTATTGTACAACGCGCTGGTGAGACCTCACTTGGAGTATTTTACAGAGCGCTGGTGAGACTTCATTTGGAGTATTGTACAGAGCACTGGTGAGACCTCATTTGGAGTATTGTACAGAGCACTGGTGAGACCTCATTTGGAGTATTGTACAGAGCACTGGTGAGACCTCACTTGGAGCATTGTACAGAGCGCTGGTGAGACCTCACTTGGAGTATTGTACAGAGCGCTGGTGAGACCTCACTTGGAGTATTGTACAGAGCACTGGTGAGACCTCATTTGGAGTATTGTACGCTGTATTGGAGACTGTATCTCCGGAAACATATAGATACTTTGGAGAGAGTTCAGAGAAGGGCTACTAAACTGGTTCATGGGTTGTCGGATACAATTTAACAGGAAAGGTTAAAAGATCTTAACATGTATAGCTTGGAGGAAAGATCTAACAGGGGGGATATGATAGATATATTTATATACATAAAGGCAATCAACACATGTAGTGTAGTTTTTATATATTTAAAAGAAGAAAAATTACCACAACAAGATGATTTGGTCTTAAATGATAGGGGCAAAGATTAAAAAACAGTATCAGGAAATATTACTTTGCTGAGAGGGTAGTGGATGTATGGAATAGCTTTTCAGCGGACGTCACAGAGGTTAATACAGTGAAGGATAGGCACAAGGCTTTCCTAGGTATAAGATGAGGCCAGGGATTCATAAAAGTATTTAGAAAATTGGGCAGATTAGATGGGCCGAATGGTTCTTATCTGCCAGTGACACGTTCTATGTTTCTATAAAAGAAAATAACACCCTTTCATCTGTGCCGCTATTATGCTTTGCTCAGTTCCCTCTGTGATCATGAAGACCTATCTCTAATCTCTAAAAGCTGAGTAGTCCAGACTGTACATCAGTTTATGCTGACTGTATTTGTCTATCTTGATATTTTTATAAGTATCAGAGGGGACTGATCCATATGCGTGATCTTTGTGTACTGCTGAAGTAGGATCAAGATGATATACAGCGGCAAAGTTACTGCAGCTATCTTTCAACATGAATTCAGTGATGCTCGAAGCTGCATTACATCATGCTAGTTATGTACAGGTTACAACTTGCTCTCCATTTCTGCTAAATTAACAGTTGCCCAAGAAGCATTAAAGATCTGCTCTTGGAAAATAATGAAGTTAGGTTTAATTTAAAGATTGCATTACACAGTTACATAGTAGTTTAGGTTGAAAAAAGACTTCAAAGTTCAATAATTTTATTGTTCCTTGTTTACCACTGTTGATCCAAAAGAAGGAAAATAAAAAAAAACCTTATTTCAGCAATGTTTAAATCTGCTTCAGTGGGAAACAAATCCTTCTTGACTCTCCTTGGATCAACAAGTACTAATAAATATTACTGCCTATACTAACATGCATAACCCTCTTGTACCTACCAGAGTACCATGACTGCAACATGGCAGCCTGGAATTCAGGGATTGAATTCTAAAATAAGTCAAACATGCTTGTGCAGTTATTTATGATCATATATATTGCCTTTTGTGTAATAAAAAGATCATAGAGAGTGCTGAGTCTCTCTTTCAGTGTAGACAGTTTGAATCCAAATGGTTTAATGAAAGAATACAGATAGAGTACCTACCTGAGACCTCTTTGGAAACTTTACTTAGATTAGATGAAGATGAAGGAAGACTCATTCAAGCATCTCTATTTAAAATCCATACGCTTGATACAATCTTTTAATTATATATAATTTTCCTCCATAACTTCTATCCAGCAATGTTCCCTTCATTAGGGCTTATTCTAACTCAAATGCAAGCACAGTATATAAGACTAATACATTACCCTGGATCCATTAGATTCCCAATTTTAGCACTATTGGTCTGAGACGTCTACTCAGTAAAGAGAGAACTGCAGGCAATTGAGAAGGGAATTTCAAAGTTTAGGCCAAAGTAGTCGAGCTGGAAAACAATTCTCCCAGTCATCTGCATTGACTTATAGTTTGAAATTCCCATCCCAGTTCCCTGTAATTTTCTCTTTATTGAGCAGACCATTAAAACATCAATATGTCACAATACTAAGTGTAACACTTTCGATTGAATACATTTTTGACAATTTCTAAAGTACAAAATAAAAACATTATGAAAATATAGTAAAATGCCAGTGACAGAGAATTTAAATGCTGTTTCCATTTTTTATATTAACACATCGAAAATTGCCGTAAAACAAAACTTTGAGTGTTTATGCATCCTCTGACATGCTCCACAATCTGTTATTTAATGTATTTTACTCTAAAAGCCTTAGATGTCAATATCCTTACAAAGAATTAAAGTGATGTATGTGTACTTATGAATTAGAGGTAGCCAATCTGATCATTTCTTTTTATTCACAGAGGTAGTTATAAAGATTTACAACATAGTGATTTATTATGATTTCCATTTTATATATACATTTTTTTTTACTTATTAACCCCTTAACAACTTGAATAGAACATTCTGTATCAAGATGAGTGGTAGAAGCAATCACTTATAGCTTCTTATCCTCAAAAGAAAAAATAATGTGGATACAGTGAATGAGAAAGAGAAAAAAACTGCTAAACACATAGAACAACAACAAAAAAAAATAATGTTCCGTAAGCATCAGCAGTGTCAAGGTGAGTCATCACTGTATTATCCCATCACCTTAGTCTGTATATGTAAAATTCTCACAAAAATTGCACGTTGTTTTACTGGCAAAAATGACAATAAAGCACCTGCTTAGCTTTCAAAGTAAATAAATACAAATTAATACTCTCTGTCCCAATATGATTTGGGTTTCAACAATGTGTATGGTTTTGCTATTGAGATAACAATAGATAAAGCAGATAATAATGTTATAAAGATTTTCAGATATGTATCCTTACCCATTGGAGATTTGTACAACGAGATGAGTATTACTGCAAGAAATATTGTTTGTCTAATATCAAGGATTTTCAGACTTTTTTTTGTCAAATTTTAAATCCTCCCCATAATTATCTCAATATCTAGCGGAAACCAAGAACATTTTGGAAAGCTAAATAGATATCGTAAAAGAATATTTATAAAGAGATTTAAATGTAATAAGATCATTTTTCAATGTTCATTTCTACATACACTACTGATGGGAATTTAGTGGATTAAAGTATAAAGTTCAATAAATGCACACAGAAAAAAGGCTAATTAAAATAAGTTGCCTTTTCAGCAAGCAATACTGACACATCAACTGCTTTATCTAAACTAGTTATCATATCAATATTGTCATTGCTTCAGTAGAACTTACACAGTTATGTAGAAAATTTTAAGTTGATTGCTTTAGTGTCAAGGTGAGTATAAAGGATTAGACAGCAAATCCCTCTTCTGGAGTAAACAGGAAGAGCGTTGGATTGAGTGGTATAAAGCACACCACCACTGGACTCTGGAGCAGCTGCATGCAAGCCTCACATCACCAAGTACAATGCCAAGCGTCAGATCGAGTGGTGTAAAGCACGCCGCCACTGGACTCTGGAGCAGCTGTATGCAAGCCTCACATCACCAAGTACAATGCCAAGCGTCAGATCGAGTGGTGTAAAGCACACCGCCACTGGACTCTGGAGCAGCTGCATGCAAGCCTCACATCACCAAGTACAATGCCAAACATCGGATCGAGTGGTGTAAAGCATGCCACCACTGGACTCTGGAGCAGCTGTATGCAAGCCTCACATCACCAAGTACAATGCCAAGCGTCAGATCGAGTGGTGTAAAGCACGCCGCCACTGGACTCTGGAGCAGCTGCATGCAAGCCTCACATCACCAAGTACAATGACAAGCGTCGAATCGAGTGGTGTAAAGCACACCGCCACTGGACTCTGGAGCAGCTGCATGCAAGCCTCACATCACCAAGTACAATGCCAAGCATAGGATCGAGTGGTGTAAAGCATGCCACCACTGGACTCTGGAGCAGCTGCATGCAAGCCTCACATCACCAAGTACAATTCCAAGCGTCAGATCGAGTGGTGTAATGCACACCACCACTGGACTCTGGAGCAGCTGCATGCAAGCCTCACATCACCAAGTACAATGCCAAGCATCGGATCGAGTGGTGTAAAGCATGCCGTCACTGGACTCTGGAGCAGCTGCATGCAAGCCTCACATCACCAAGTACAATGCCAAGCATCGGATCGAGTGGTGTAAAGCATGCCGCCACTGGACTCTGGAGCAGCTGCATGCAAGCCTCACATCACCAAGTACAATGCCAAGCATTGGATCGAGTGGTGTAAAGCATGCCACCACTGGACTCTGGAGCAGCTGCATGCAAGCCTCACATCACCAAGTACAATTCCAAGCGTCAGATCGAGTGGTGTAATGCACACCACCACTGGACTGGGGAACAGCTGCATGCAAGCCTCACATCACCAAGTACAATGCCAAGCATCAGAGGGAGTGGTGTAAAGCATGCCACCACTGGACTCTGGAGCAGCTGCATGCAAGCCTCACATCACCAAGTACAATGCCAAGCGTCAGAGGGAGTGGTGTGAAGCATGCCACCACTGGACTCTGAAGCAGCTGCATGGAAGCCTCACATCACCAAGTACAATGCCAAGCGTCAGAGGGAGTGGTGTGAAGCATGCCGCCACTGGACTCTGGAGCAGCTGCATGCAAGCCTCACATCACCAAGTACAATGCCAAGCGTCGGATCGAGTGGTGTAAAGAATTCCGCCACTGGACTCTGGAGCAGCTGCATGCAAGCCTCACATCACCAAGTACAATGCCAAGCGTAGGATCGAGTGGTGTAAAGCACACCACCACTGGACTCTGGAGCAGCTGCATGCAAGCCTCACATCACCAAGTACAATGCCAAGCGTCAGAGGGAGTGGTGTAAAGCACGCTGCCACTGGACTCTGGAGCAGCTGCATGCAAGCCTCACATCACCAAGTACAATGCCAAGCGTTGGATCGAGTGGTGTAAAGCATGCCGCCACTGGACTCTGGAGCAGCTGCATGCAAGCCTCACATCACCAAGTACAATGCCAAGCATCGGATCGAGTGGTGTAAAGCATGCCACCACTGGACTCTGGAGCAGCTGCATGCAAGCCTCACATCACCAAGTACAATGCCAAGCGTCAGATCGAGTGGTGTAAAGCACGCCGCCACTGGACTCTGGAGCAGCTGTATGCAAGCCTCACATCACCAAGTACAATGCCAAGCGTCAGATCGAGTGGTGTAAAGCACACCGCCACTGGACTCTGGAGCAGCTGCATGCAAGCCTCACATCACCAAGTACAATGCCAAACATCGGATCGAGTGGTGTAAAGCATGCCACCACTGGACTCTGGAGCAGCTGTATGCAAGCCTCACATCACCAAGTACAATGCCAAGCGTCAGATCGAGTGGTGTAAAGCACACCGCCACTGGACTCTGGAGCAGCTGCATGCAAGCCTCACATCACCAAGTACAATGCCAAGCATAGGATCGAGTGGTGTAAAGCATGCCACCACTGGACTCTGGAGCAGCTGCATGCAAGCCTCACATCACCAAGTACAATTCCAAGCGTCAGATCGAGTGGTGTAATGCACACCACCACTGGACTCTGGAGCAGCTGCATGCAAGCCTCACATCACCAAGTACAATGCCAAGCATCGGATCGAGTGGTGTAAAGCATGCCGTCACTGGACTCTGGAGCAGCTGCATGCAAGCCTCACATCACCAAGTACAATGCCAAGCATCGGATCGAGTGGTGTAAAGCATGCCGCCACTGGACTCTGGAGCAGCTGCATGCAAGCCTCACATCACCAAGTACAATGCCAAGCATTGGATCGAGTGGTGTAAAGCATGCCACCACTGGACTCTGGAGCAGCTGCATGCAAGCCTCACATCACCAAGTACAATTCCAAGCGTCAGATCGAGTGGTGTAATGCACACCACCACTGGACTGGGGAACAGCTGCATGCAAGCCTCACATCACCAAGTACAATGCCAAGCATCAGAGGGAGTGGTGTAAAGCATGCCACCACTGGACTCTGGAGCAGCTGCATGCAAGCCTCACATCACCAAGTACAATGCCAAGCGTCAGAGGGAGTGGTGTGAAGCATGCCACCACTGGACTCTGAAGCAGCTGCATGGAAGCCTCACATCACCAAGTACAATGCCAAGCGTCAGAGGGAGTGGTGTGAAGCATGCCGCCACTGGACTCTGGAGCAGCTGCATGCAAGCCTCACATCACCAAGTACAATGCCAAGCGTCGGATCGAGTGGTGTAAAGAATTCCGCCACTGGACTCTGGAGCAGCTGCATGCAAGCCTCACATCACCAAGTACAATGCCAAGCGTAGGATCGAGTGGTGTAAAGCACACCACCACTGGACTCTGGAGCAGCTGCATGCAAGCCTCACATCACCAAGTACAATGCCAAGCGTCAGAGGGAGTGGTGTAAAGCACGCTGCCACTGGACTCTGGAGCAGCTGCATGCAAGCCTCACATCACCAAGTACAATGCCAAGCGTTGGATCGAGTGGTGTAAAGCATGCCGCCACTGGACTCTGGAGCAGCTGCATGCAAGCCTCACATCACCAAGTACAATGCCAAGCATCGGATAGAGTGGTGTAAAGCATGCCACCACTGGACTCTGGAGCAGCTGCATGCAAGCCTCACATCACCAAGTACAATGCCAAGCGTCGGATCGAGTGGTGTAAAGCACGCCACCACTGGACTCTGGGGCAGCTGCATGCAAGCCTCACATCACCAAGTACAATGCCAAGCGTCAGAGGGAGTGGTGTAAAGCATGCCGCCACTGGACTCTGGAGTAGCTGCATGCAAGCCTCACATTACCAAGTACAATGCCAAGCGTCAGAGGGAGTGGTGTAAAGCACGCCCCCACTGGACTCTGGAGCAGCTGCATGCAAGCCTCACATCACCAAGTACAATGCCAAGCGTCAGAGGGAGTGGTGTGAAGCATGCCACCACTGGACTCTGGAGCAGCTGCATGCAAGCCTCACATTACCAAGTACAATGCCAAGCGTCAGAGGGAGTGGTGTAAAGCATGCCGCCACTGGACTCTGGAGCAGCTGCATGCAAGCCTCACATCACCAAGTACAATGCCAAGCGTCAGAGGGAGTGGTGTGAAGCATGCCACCACTGGACTCTGGAGCAGCTGCATGCAAGCCTCACATCACCAAGTACAATGCCAAGCGTCAGAGGGAGTGGTGTGAAGCATGCCACCACTGGACTCTGGAGCAGCTGCATGCAAGCCTCACATCACCAAGTACAATGCCAAGCGTCAGAGGGAGTGGTGTGAAGCACGCCGCACACTGGACTCTGGAGCAGTGGAACCGCATTCTGTGGAGTGATCAATCATGATTCACTATTTGTCTGATGGGTGAGTCTGGGTTTGTTTCCTGTCTCACTGCTTTGTGTACTGCAACAGTAAAATTTGGTGGAGGAGGGATAATCACTTCCAGTAAAGGAAAATCATATCAAGACATTTTGGACAATGCTATGCTTTCAACTTTAAGGGAACAGTTTGGGAAAGGCCCTTTTCTGTTTCAGCATGACTGTTCCCCAGTGCACAAAGAATGTCCATAAAGACATGGTTTAATAAATTTGGTTTGGAAGAACTTGACCTCAACCCCATCAAACACCTTTAGGATGAATACATGTGCAGTAGCCATTCTTTGGTGTAAATTATACGCTGTCGTGCTGAGCTTTCCTCATAGAGCTCAGTGGAACAGACCCCAGAAATCGGGACAGTCCATCATAAAGCAGGACAGTTGGGGGCAATGTGGATGAATTAACATCTGCATTACTAAGCCATGCGATGACATGCAGGATACTATCAGAATTATATATTTTTTTTATTATGTCCCACTGATCTCGGCTTGAATTATGAAAATGGTCTACTTAAAAAAAAAAAAATCAGACTGTGGGAAAAATAAGCCCCTTGGAAATATGGCAAGACTTCCTGTGGTGCAATGCTAACAAAACAGTATGAATATTATCCATTGGTCATAAAATATTACTCTGTTATGTGGGATAAGGCACTATACATCACATTTTCCAAGGTTTGAAAATATAGCTGAAAAATGTGTTTGTAGTTTTGCAATAGTTTTTTTTATTGCCACTAGCACACATTACAGTTATTTTTACAGTTCCGTTTCATGCCTTTAGAACATTCCATTGGGGGTTGTGCTGTTCCATTCTTATGACATTAATATAATAAGAAGTCTATAATGTAAAATATACAACATTATACAATATATATTAGTATATGGAAACATTTTTGTAGAGACCAGATATGGGAGTTGATGTTTCCATTTGAACTGAAGAACGTGCTCTCTTAAAACTTGGGGATAAAACCAATATAGGTGGTTACCCTGTGGGGATACATATTATGAATGTGTGGCGAGATGGTTATATGATGAGGGGGAAGGCAGAATCTGCAGGTATGTACATTTGTTGATGGGGGAGGGGGTTATGTGAGTTAGAGAGGGGGGTTGACGTTTTTTCAAGATAACGTAGCGCTGGGGACTAGGTGTCCCTGAATCATGTGGCATGGTTATGGAATTTCAGTACCGATTCTTCTATTTTACAGAGGTCGTCGACTCTATCCAACCAGGTCGAGATTGGGACGATGATGCTTGGTCTCCAGAACACAGATAAAACTGCTTGCACACCGTTGATTAGGAACAGCATTAAGGAGTTTTTGTAAGTTTTGGCTGGGATATTGTTGGGATGGAGTAACGTGTGTTATGGGGTTAGACGCATAGCAATACCCATGATTTGGTTAATTTGGCTGGTAATTGTTGTCCAGAAGGGTTGGATTAACTGGCAATGGCACTAAATACCTCTGCTGGATATGTGTGAAGCATTCAGTGGGGTCCCTGTTTCACTTAGTTAATGATTGGTATTGCTACAGAGCTTGTGTGTGTCAAGAATAAGATATGTTACCACTGTCCTTTTGTGAATTGAAGGACAACCCCTCCCTGAAGAACAACCCACCCCCCCCACCAGCCCTAGAGTGACACCTTATCTCCCACTGAGTCTAAGGACCTTTCTAGGGATGTGTCCAGCCTTCTCTCCTGCCTAAAGTATTTCTACTAATGATGTAGCCACCCCCACAAGGACACGCCCCTCCCACCAGCTATAACATGTAAGCACTTGCTTTTTACACCACTCGAGCTACCGGAGGCTGGAATGTGGCCTACCTCGAGCCCACATGATGGCCAAAAGATGATGGGGAGATGCCACAGAAGGTAAGAGCCCCCTGAGCGGTGGCTAAGAGGGTTTTTAACCCTGGCATGGTTGATTTATTTTGGGAGCCATAATATTCACCTGAACATGTTACTAGAGCTTTTATGTTCTATATGGACCCACTGTCTGGACTGTGTGTTTTATAATTCCTACAGGCAGCTTCATAATAACCCATAAGATGGGGAAGACTTTTTTGGGTGGTATCAAGATATCATATTTTATGCGGACTGGTTGATTAGACCAAACATATCACAAGAATAATGTGCAGAGTTTAGATAAAAGTATTTGGGGTCACATAATGGTTAGGCACGGAAACAGGCATGACATTGATTATTAAAACCTGTAATCTACCCACATATGTTATATGGCGCTTGGGCCCATTTTTCTAATTCACTTTGTATAGCACCCAATAGGTTAAGGACATTTTCATGGTAGAAAGTGTTCATGTTGGTTGTTCCCCAGGTAAAGGGAAAGATTTGTTGGAGCCTGGGTGTTGTCAATGACGGTACTGTCATGTCTAAAAGATATTGATAGGTTGATTATACTTTTTATTCCTTTGATAAAGCCATAATCAAGTAATAAAATCATGCATTTATATGACTAAACAGAGTTCTCAATTCTTCAAAGGCAACGATGTTATCCAAGGGGTTAATGCTATCAGCAGCAAAGGACCAAAAAAACCCCCCTCCTACTATAGAAATTAAATTGGTATTTGTTATCCTTGCGCTCTGCATTTCTAGGAAAGAAAATGTAATTTTAAGACCCTGTTTTCATCTAGTGTAATGTTGCATGGTCATCAGCAAATATTGGTTTCTCGGAGAGTTAATACATTTTCACGTTGGAAGACACCCTTCTACCTTTACGTGTTTTACAACATCACTGTTCATTTGTGATTCTTTTTTCGATATATATCAAAATACCCTGCTGGAATTTCATTTCCTTCCCCGCTACAGAGCTGAGATAGGACCAGGTGGGTACAAAATCTCACAGAACAGTCTGGGAACATATTTCTGGCTACCGTCGATGCGTGTTCTGTCCAAAAAATAAGAGGATCTAAAATATCTCTTGAAAGTTTACCTTGATTTGTTTTTTAATTTATGTTTTTCGTGCAATTAGATACAATTTGTGATTAGATATAAAATAGGAATTAACTGAGGCCACGTTCTAAAATCGGCAAGAATGTTCTAAAACAATCGGCAAGAACATTACAGTGTGGATTCCGTAGTGCTTGCCCAACATTGAGAACCTTCTCAAGAATTGCTTTTTATAGCTAACTCCCAGTCTATCCACTTAGTCACAAAGGATCCATGTCTACATATTATCCATGTCTCTGTATTAATACAGGGGGTTTACAGAGTAACACACGTGACATGGACAGGCAAAGTGTCTCTACAAGGACTGCAGTGTCTGTGCAAAGGTTTGGGAAGCTCTATGGAACATCATTGAATTGTTAATCTCAAAATCTCGTTAATGTAACTATCCAGTATCCACCACAAACAATATCAGACTAACCCATAGCACGTGGATGGTATGTAGCCCTTAACTACAAACGGGAATGCATGGAATAACTGTAAAGGAATGAAGATGTCCATGAAGGTAAGATAACAAAGAAAACGTTTGTCAACGTAAAGCAAAGAACAGTGGTTACATTGTCTTCTTCTTGGGTGTTTTAGCTACCCTGTTATTTCTGTTTTGTTAATTATGGACACATTTCCAACTACACAATGTACACATGTCTAGGGTTATAAAGTTGGGTTCTCTTCTTTTTTCCTGGGTCTCAGGCTGACCCCAGTACAATAAACATGTCTGCTGTATACTGTGAAGCTGGTTTGCATTCATCATGGCCTAAAAGATAAACCTCTATTTCCTGAGCAGGTAATGGAGGCCATGTTTGGTACCCGACTTAGGAGTGCTAGATCTGACTGTGATTGTAGTGCTTACAGCCACCAGCAAAGTAGATGTACCAAGTGCTAAATATTATTGACTGTCAGTCACCTAAGGAAAAGGTGTAATGTATCCAATTCTAAAGTTTATACTCAAGCTAAACTAATTGAGTTGGAAAGCTATATTGCCATATGGGTCTAATCACCAAAATTCGACTTTGGAGGGCGACTTTAATTTTGAGACAAATTTGGCTCCCGAGTTTGATTTAGAAAAAAACCCAGGTTTGAATCTTCCCCATTGAAAGTATGAAAGGCAAAATGATCAAAGCTATTTTTGAGACTAAGTGAAACTCGGTCTCAAAAACTAGTCTCAAAATGTTAGTCAACCTCCAAAGTCAAACTTTAGTGAATAGACCCAATAGAGTTTGCAATTCCCATCTCATTTCCCTGCAAGTCGACCCTTAGTGATTGTGAAAACAGAATGACTGCCATAACACCGATATCACCTATGCATGTCTGAGACTGTTGATGGCCCAGTGACCTATAGAACTCTCAAGTCCTCTAGGAACAGGAAGTGGGAGGTTCTGGTTGGTAAGAGATGCTGCCATTTATAAAAAAAATGGGAAAATATGGACTAACAGAACCTTGAACAGGAGATGGTTCACTCTGAGATGGGGTGTAGGGTAGACCCAAGTAAAGAGTGGGCAGAACGGAGTAAAAATTTAGAAGCGTTTCTAATTTTTTATTCTAGTTTTTGTGCATTTGATTAAATACCACAATATTGGATTTATTGATAGATATTTAAATTACACAGTCAATTGAATTGTCTAAAGAGGAGAGGAACTTTACAGCTTCAACTACAGATATAAGTGCAAATTGAGCTGTCGATCAGATAAATCAATATAAAATATAAGCATGAAAGGCACAGCAGATTGACGTTCTGACAATCCATTTCTGCAATGCTCCCCAACAACTTACCTTTTTGCAGAGATCTTTGAAGAGACTCACATACCTATAGATTTTTCAGATTATGAGCATGTCGCCTGTTCATAATTCATAAAAGCAAGGCAGGAAATGTATTTAGCATTATAATCTCTAGTGATTTGTATGCTCAAACTGCAAATATAGCTATCATTTGGGATGCTTTTGCATTTTTAAAACACTTTGCATATTGCTTTTTTTCCCTCCCAGGCTCCAGCCAAGCTTTGTAGAGTTGAATAAGAGGGTCATTAGGAACCTGATATATCTGAGTAAATTTTACCATGCCTCCTCATTGCCACACTTTGTGTGGGACACTACTGATTTTGGAAGGCAATCTAACTGACCCGTCAAACTCTACCTCTGTCCTGCTTTTCGGGAAGTCTCTGGTGTCTCAGACACCGGAGAATGTTTACTGTTCCACTTGGATTAATAATGCCAGCACACATTCGCAGTACTTCTGTCAATTGACCTCTCCAACTCCACCCCCTAGTGTTTCCAATTTGCCGGCAGCAAGTATTGGGAGGGATGGAATACAGATATGAAAATTGTAATTAACTTTTTTTAAATGGTTATTTAATTTTAAGATGCACTTTAAAAAGGTAGGCCATTTTGAAGTTGGTGTGGTTCATCTGTCTACTAAGGGGAAAAAAACTGAGTTACACATGTTATATAAAAATACATTAAACCTCATCTTGCATAATTGTTTGATTCTGTTGCTTTAAATGAACTGAGCAAAACAATTTCCATAGAGCAAAATTTTCACTTTACGTCTTAGAAGAAATAACATCTGAAGAAGTAGACTGATGATGAACTGTTCCTCGAACTATGAAATAATGACTTTGATGTCTAGGTTAGTTACCAACGCAGTGTGTAAAAGAAATTGTACCCCAGGGACTGTGTATCAAAAGCCTGTGTCTCTGCCAATTACAGAAGAAGACTAGTGAATCGCAAGTATAGCGCTTGGTCCAAATAGATCAGCTTTTAAATCTGAGGAGTTCTCATTAGAGAGAAAATGTCTTGACGTTTTTATTACTCGGTTTACCTTTAAACACAATCTTAACTAGAACAAAACAGTTTTCAGATCAATATGGATGTCAGTTATAATAAAAATGTAAAGTCTTGGTTGTCTTATCCCTTACAAACTGCTACAGCCTAGGGTGGCTATCTCTTACAGTGTATTCTTAAACCTATGCAAATCTTATCTTAATGCTTTTCTATAGGTAATAGAACGTTTTTTTATCTGTACAGAATCACCACCTTGCAGATATTGTCCCCTCTGGCCAATTGAAAGAGCTATGATGAGTTTTAAACTTTGCTTTATATCAGGCAGAGTACACAGATGAGAAATGGGATTAGCAAGCTATTTTGATATGCACCAATCAGCCATAACATTATGACCACCTGCCTAATTTTGTGTACGTCCACTTCTGATGCAAAACAGCCCTGGCCCGTTGAGGCATGGACTCCACTAGACCTCTGAAGGTGTGCTGGGGTAACTGGCACCAATGACATTAGCAGAAGATCCTTTAAGTAGTGGAAGTTGTGAGATGGACCTCCATGGATCAGACTTGTTTGTCCAGCACATCCCACAGATCCTCGATCGAATTGAGATCTGGGAAATTTGGAGGCCAAGTCAACACCTTGAACCCATTTTAGTGTTCAAACCATTCCTGAACCATTTTTGCTTTGTAGCACTGCTTAGGTAGGTGGTACGTGTCAAAGTA
Organism: Pelodytes ibericus; assembly: GCA_036172795.1. Taxonomy (NCBI): domain Eukaryota; kingdom Metazoa; phylum Chordata; class Amphibia; order Anura; family Pelodytidae; genus Pelodytes; species Pelodytes ibericus. The sequence goes on from CM069868.1 coordinate 2,178,474, forward strand.
ACATCCACAGGAATGTTTCCCAGCAGAACATTACCCATAGCATCACACTGCCTTCGCCGGCTTGCCATCTGTCAGTAGTCATAAAGTTAAGGCTGATCAATGTTAATGTATTGGAGGTTATGTTTAAAGGTCAGCAGTGGGACAAACTTTGTAAAGTGGTCCAGTCACCAAGGAAATCAATAATGCTGATGAGATAACTTTTAGATATGATAATGGTATATAAATATGTAGCGGGCCAATACACAGGGCTTTCTAAAGACTTGTTGATTAACAGAATGGTACAAAGTACAAGAGGTCACCCACTAAGACATGAGGAAAGGAGATTTAGTCTACGACAGCAGAAGGGATTTTTTTACAGTAAGGACCACAAAGGTAGGAAGTTCACTGTCTGTAAAGGTAGTGCTAGCGAATATTATATGCCTTTAAATGAGACCTGGATATTTTTTTTAATGAAGCAGAACCTAGAGGGCTATGTATGTTAGTATAGGCAGTAATATTTATTTACTTCTAAAAATATTCTTTAACAGTCTGTAGGTGGAACTAACTATTTAAGGAATAAAACATTTTATCAAAACTGAGAACTATAAACGTCTACATGGGAGTCCAGGTAACTCAACTGTCTGATCCCTTTTCTACATTATAATTAATATCTTCCATGTGCCTGGAAACTGTTACATTACAAGTATATTTCATATATGTGTAAGAGATTGGAATTGCTGTAAAATTTTGGAAAATACATACAATGTTTTTGTCCCTCCTTTTCATTGTCAGAAAAATAAATATGATGCACCAAATTTTGGCGGAGCGCTAATAAATTGTGAAAAAAACATTTCAATCAACAAGTCACTGTCTGAAAATATATTTAGTGCAGGAAACCGCAAAAAGAACACACTCCCCTAGTGTTACAAAAAGATGGTTTAAAACAGAAAAATATGTGATGTCAGACAACGCGTTCCACCAACAGGCTTCCATCGGGACATCAGTGGTGGGCGGAGCTCCCTAAGGATGTGTTGATGCCAGCAAACAGGTGGCAAGGATATGATTTTAAAGTATTAAATACATTGATTGAAAATTAATTATGATTATAACTTGCTAATGATTGTTCTTTCTCTAGTGTTTTGTGGGACAGTGGGAGTTTGGTCGGCAATTACCGCTTAATAGAAAGTCAGGTACCTTCATCTGGCAAGAGGAAAGTGAACATAGCAGCATGCAGTGTGATTTATCCTGTAATGCATGTGAGAGGGAACTTTTATTAGAAAATAAAATGATCTGTGTCTATGTATATAGTCTATGTGACTATATACCAGAGACTATTCTATGATTCCCAATTATCCACAATCGCCAACAACAAATATATTATCCATTCTGTCTCATTCTGTCTCTTTGTACAATAAAATAAATGTCACAAAAATGTAAAATGTAATTTCATCCTACAGAGAATTCTAGTAAAATTGACTCTTCTTTATGCTTTCTGCATGTTTGAATACAAAAAGTCATTTAAAGTTTAGAAATAAAAACCCCACTGTATCATTTTATACGCTTGTAACATTCCCTTACCAAACTACAATCCCAAATAAACAATGTACCATTTAACTGTCGTGCATTTTGTTCTAAGGAAATTCACAATATATTTTTTTTCTGCATAAAAATCCCATTTGCATAGATGAAAACCTATATTTGCAGCACAGTCTGATTGGTATGAAAGCCTGTTCTTCATGACCCAGTAGTTAGAGCTGAAAGTCCCATTATATTTTACAATTGTGGATATTGCGTATTCGTCTTTCCACAGAAAGCTGCTATAGTTACAAAATTCTTGCTTTTTAGTACAAACACTATGTTTGTAAAAATATGTTTAACTGAAGAGGTGCCATACACATAGGCAAAGAGAATGATGCACCAGAACAGGTGTCTCCAAACTGCAGCCCATTGGCCACATCCAGCCACCACTAGATTTTATATGGTGTGCACACAGCCAAAGATTCATAGCTTGGTGCTAGTGTGACCGTTTGGACCCCGTCTACTGCAACTCCACCAATCACAGCAATGCTTCACTAGTACTGACTTTATAGCTGGGCCACTCGGAGAGTGATCGGAAGACTCAACGTTGCGGCTATTTAATCATTTGAGCACTCAAGTGGGAATCAACATCATGGAACCCCCCTCCCTGCACCTCTGGGCCCAGGGCTTTCAGCTTCCCCCCCCCTCCCCCCATCCTGCCAGGTCCGCTACTATCCCTGGGGACTTTCTGTATGTATACTGCCGCTGTTAATAAACTGCATACAAATCACAATATTTTTTTTATATGATTTCAATAAATATTGTACATTTTTACATATCATATTTATTGTGAAACTTATCTTGCTATTTGCTTTCAAGCAACCAATGTCCAGATTCAGCTGATCGGCAAACATCATTCATATTAGAGGCACACCCAGGCCTTGTGATGTAGAACTGTTCAATTTGTAGAGACAGATTTTGTTTGTTTGGCCCACGAAAATCTGTATAACATATATGTGGTCCTCGTACTGAAGAGACTTTGGAGACCCCTGCACTACAAGTTTAGTTTAGATAAACATTCCATATAATAAATTAACTATAAGTTCTGCAGGGAAAAACTGAGTGAGCTCTTCCTACTGAAAGGACAGATTTGGTCCTGACTCAGTAGTGTATCTTCCACAAGGCAACAAGGCACACACCTAGGGCGGCACTCGCCTAGGGCGGCACTTTGCCAGAGGGCGGCACTTTGCCAGAGGGTGTTAAAGCACACTTCTGGTGCTTCAGACATTTTCGCATGTCTGAAGCACCAGATTTCAATTAATCGGGATGATAGGGGCATGTAAGGGACGTAGTGGGGATATGAAATTAAGCTGATGGAGGCATGTAATGGGGTTATTGGGCATTTATTGTGTGTGCAATGTGGGTGCTGGGGCATGTAATGGGGTGATGGGGCATGTCATTGGTGTGCAACGAGGGTGATGGGGCATGTCGTGGGTCTGCCTAGGGCAGCACAAAATCAAGTTACACCACTGGGTCCTGTATAATGCTTTGCTAAAATGTCAGAGTTTGTTAAGGTTTAATTATGCATTATCCACGGCCAGCTATGCTATTCTAGCAGGAGTCTAACATTATATAAATATAGGAATATAAGGAACTCTCCAGTGACCTTTTCATTAACAAAGAACAAGAGGTCACCTCCTGAGACAGGAAGAGCAAAGATTTCCTAGACAACAAAGGAAGGGATTCTTTACGGTAAGGATAATAAAGATTTGGAATTCACTATCGAATACAATATATGCCTTCAAAAAGAGTCTGGATGTTATTTTTTTCTTTTTTAGAAAAGCAGAACATACAGGTCTACTAATAATAGAAAAAAAATTAATAATAGAGCTTCTTGATCCAAGGAGAAATCTGATTGCCTTTTGGAGTAAAAAAGGAATGTTTTCCCTTAAGTGGCAAAATTCAAAATAGCTTTCTGAGGTGGTTTTACCTTCTTTTGGATCAAAAGCTGGAATGATCCATAGAAGGGTTGAACTTGATGGGCGTAGGTATGTTTTCAACCTAAATTACTATGTTACTATGAGTCCAACCTTAGACCTGCTAATGTATAGTTACGTTAGTGAGATGAAATGTTCAACCTAAACATCTTACATTGTGAATGGAGACCAAAACAATCAAAAATGATCTATACATTGTGTTAGCAGCAAACAAATGCCAAAATTAACAGAAAATCAAATCACCTTGTGGCATTATATGTAAATGTGTCACTTTCAATGAGAAATGTGCAATTTGTACATGAGGACACAAGATGATGTCATAAACATCAGACACCACTGATGGAGTTAATACATGTGTGTCTCTTAATGTATCCATGTGCTTGCAATTCTGCTAAAACAATGTATAGAACATTTTGATTACGCTTTTATTTGGTTACATACACTATATGTATATTACATTACCATGTATTAATATAGCGCCAACAAATAACGCAGCTCTTTGGTACAGATCATAAATTGGGATTTACAAACAAAATTAGACCAACATATTCAGGCTAAATGGAGGGTCACCATTTGGAAAGTCTTTGTCCTTCGCTGAAGTCTTCCAATCCATTAATAATTATGTAGTCCTTCTCTTAAATCGTTCCTGTGCTGTCATATCCTTTTTTTGGCCTTGTGCCCTAAACTGTACTGCAGAATTTAAATGAGATTTTAAAAATGACTTACCAAGAAGTAGAATTAAGTTCTAATTTCATGCTCTTATTTTCAATACACAATAACAGTGTGTCTCCCCTGCAAGTAGAGCTCAGCTAAGTGGCATGTAAAAATAAAAGAAATGGCAGGAATTCTATACATTAATTTAAAAAAATGCACAATCAAAATGAATACACATATATAAAATTAACATAATAGAAAACAAATCAATTCCACATATATGATGCATAGAAATAATTTATACATTTGTAAATTTAATTTGCTTCCATTTATAACCCTTGTAGTGAAACGTATAGTAGCCTGATGCGTTTCGCTGCTGGAAATCAAATATTGCAACAAAAGAGTCCTGCCAATAGAATAAGATACAACATTATCATTGCTATTTTGTTTACCGTTATTGAGATGTCACAGAGTTGGTCAATGACTTTACTTTTCACTACAAGGACACTGAATAGAAGCAAATTAAATTTGCTAATGTGTGAATATACACATGAGATCTTTTTATGAGGTTCATTGAACTTTATAAGAGCTCCCACCAATATTGTATCTGTACTTACAGCTGTTTGTGTTGAGGTGCCACTTTCTGGTGTTTTTGGTAGCTGCTCATATAATTGTTCCCATTTAAGAGTAGTTTTTTATATCTTATTGTCTTATAACTATGAAACTCTACTCATGCAAGCATGTACTAACTTATACACTGAAATAAAAAGATTTGTGTCCGACAGTTAACCCTTAAATTCGCTTTCATCACAATTTTCATTGAGCAATGAAATAATAATATAACAGTTTGATTATTTTTTTTTATATATATTTATAAATCTAACAAACCTGCACTTCCTGTAATTTTTCCTTGGACACAGTGGGAGTTGCACCAATTCACCTTTCCTGCAAAATGGAATGTTTTTGCTAATCATGTAACTTACTTTAAGAATGGAGGTCTTCTGCTAGATTTTATCATACTCATTTAGGCATATATTTATTTAGATTACATAATCACTTTAATCGCAAAACCATGTGCTAAAAATATTTAATCTATAAATAATATTTCTTTTTCAAATATTCCATTCAATGTAGTACCACATAATTGTTCTTTTGAAACTTAAATAATTTTTTTTTTATATGTTGTTCTTTGGGTCAAATATGGAAAAATCAAATGGAAAAATTCTGCATTTACACAACAAAAATAGCAAACACTTATCATACCTTACCTGGAAAGAGGCTTTATTGAACATAGCTGAAAAAGTATTGTTTTTTTCCCAAGTGGTATAACTGAATCTGCACAAACAGATCTACAGAATTAAAAATAAAATAGCTAAAACCAGGTCATTTTGTTTTGCTCTATTGCCTTGTGCTTCTTATTTAAATCAATTTCTGAAATATTATAGATTTTTTTTTTATTTGCATTTTTAGCCAAATTTCTTGCATAACAATTTTTGTTTGTAATCATCAAGTATTTTATAGAACATAAAAGAATAATTTTCTGTAGATAAAAGTATTTTTTAAAATGAAGTTAAGTGTTTAGATTTAAATTTAAAGAAAAAAAAAATCTTCAAATGTTCATAGCCAACAATATAAGGGACATATACAATGCATTGAAAAAAGTGGCTGGTTAAAGTATGATATTTTATCAGGTAGCTCAGTCATTTTTACAGTTTTATGTAAAATTGTATTTTCTTTTATTTTCAAACTTGCCAAAATAAAATAATATATGTCACAATCCGCACATAGTCTGATTAGTGGGCAGAGGCATTAAACCCTCACATTTTAAAATGAAGACTATTTTTTCAGACCCAGAGGTCGTACACACACTGCAGTCTTAGATTCTCATAACTTTTTCTTTTTTTTTTCTTCTTAAGATCAGACTGATTTCATTTCAAATGTAGATAAGAGTTAGAAATGACTTTCCTGTTTGGAAAAACAAAAACAAAAAAAACAGTCTGTAAATTCTCCGAAAAACTTTTCAAATTACGAAAAATATTCAGTAATCTGGAAAATGCTTCTTGCAATTTTTAGCTGAGGATAGAAGAATTTTTGTTTTTGTTCAGATTATAAGTGAAAGGAGGCCATGGCTGTTTTAACAGGTGTGAACCAAACGGAAATTGATTTTCTAGAGTTTATGCAGCTTCTCAAGTCCATGTTTTTCAGATAGTGTATCTTTCTTTGTAATCTGGCCTGTGGTTCGTTCGTACTTGTAGGTTTAAGTTTAATTACAAAACAGTTTTTTTTTCTTCGTTTTTTATTTTTTCCACAAACCACTCACAGCAGTGCAAGCTTGTTTAGCTAACAATTTTTTTCAGGCTTGTTTAATTGAAGGCACTTAGTTTCCTGGCAATTTATAAAAGGTGGTGGTTTGGTTTCTTTATTACAAGAGATGATTTGGTGACTTTGTCTCAACGGTGGCCACAAGCAAGATCCCATAGTTCGGATGCAGCCCGTGATCCTGACTGCTCTGCTTGGAGACTCCAACATGCAAAAAAAAAAACAGGACACTGTATCCTTTCCCATTAGCAAAGCTATGATAAAATGATGCACGTATTCAATGGTGGTTTGAGAAATGGTGTCAGCCAAGGCAAAAAAAAGGCTTCTTTCATTTTATCCCATACTCAGAACCTTCGTAGACTGAAAATAAATGCCAGATCTTCGTGTACCCTGTTAACTGTGAGGTCTAGGTTGGCAGGCCATTAGGTTTCCATGGTGACGAGCAAACTCTCTTCATTTGAAACAAAACCAGCCATGACATTGTGCTTTGAGAAGGGTTTTTTTTTTTTCAAAACTCCTTTTATTTTTGAGAGATATAGAGAGAGAGTATAATCAGATAATACTGTTTTCGTGATAACCACAGAAGCACGGTAAGCTCTCCTCGTTGTGGAGGGTCATGTGTCGTTTGTAACAGTGTATATCCCATTTTTCGTCAATTCCCAGTGTTCTAGTGGTGGAATCTTTGGTAGTTTGTGTTTAAGATGTCCATTTACAAAGACTCTTTCTTCATACAAGTGCCTACTAAATCTTTTGTAGCCTCTGCCGACATTTGGTCACCTTTGATGACTTAAAACGGAGAGTAAAAGGACAAGTGGATACAACCATATATGTACTAAAGTCCCAATTACACCAGATGGTGGCGCTAAAAAAAAAAAAGAAACACAAAACATTGGTTACTGACAAATAACTAACTTTATTTCCACATTACAAAATCACACACACAACTCATTGTTTAATATATCAATTCATTTTTTTTTATGTTATTTATTTTGCATGTTATAATGACAGTTGTCTTGTAATAATGCTTTCAATGCTTTGTAGATCCTATTCTTTGTCAGTTACCTTTCACTAGACACTTTCTTTTATGATTTCTTTATTCCAAACATGTATATTATTACAGATGTAGTAGTCATTAAGTGCTGCCTTTCTGAGTTAAGCCTCTTGTTGTCCAGCACTGGCAATGGTAAACTTTTGTTTACTCGGAACAGAAAATTACAGATTTGAGAGGATAATTATGGAGTACGGATGAACTACATGTTTTAAAATTATATCTACAATGTCACTGTTATCCCACACTATTGTTTGTGCCAGAGCACAACAAATTCTTCTGTGCCGTCTTCTATTTTTTGTATTAAACAAAACTTACTGGCAAAATATTACGTTATATTTAATTGAAATATCTAGTCTAGAAATGTTAAATATAGAAAATATAGAAGCTTAAATGAAAGAAATAAAATGCCTTATTGACCCCTGTTTGATTGTATATCTCTATCAGGTGGCTGACATCTTGTGTCAGGGGAAGCAAGGTCTGACCCAACTGACACAAGATTGAAAGTAACATGTCCACTTCCTGATAGAGCTAAACGAAACAAAGAAGGTTACTCTCGGTATTTTATTTGTATTTCTTTCATTAATTCATTTTTATTTAAAATATCTACACTTGATGCAATCTTTCAGTGAAACATAACTTTGTATAATACACAGTAAAACATGTCATTATATTTTTTTTTCCGATAATTAAATAATATTGGGTTGTTAAGTAAATTTGTTTTAGTTTTGTACAAAGAAAAGCAGTATTGCTGTGAAAATATACACATTTTTTCACAATCCCCTCTGAAATGTATTATTTTTGTTATGTTTTTTTTTTAACTACAAGAAAGAAACATGTATTTATTAGTGGTTTAAATAATGCTGCCTTATAGTATTTTCGCTGTCATAGAGGAGAGAAAAAGATTTTATTGTTGGCTCGAGTCATTACTTTATTCAATAGCAAGAGTTTATTGAAGTTTCTTTAAAATACTTGTGAAGTAATATGTCTTTATAAAATTTTTTTACATTTTCTTTAAAACAGGAAAAAATAAAACAAATTTCAGTTTCTAATTTTATTTATTATTTATGTGAATTTATAAACTTGGAAGAATGCATTACATTTATTTTCCATTTTCAAGTATGTTGTATGTTCGAAGGGCAAGTCAAATTAACGGAAACAGTTTTTGCAGGCACGTTGGGTTTAGATGCACTAAGGTAGACATTTTTTATTTATTTCAACTGACTAAAATTTTTGATGGTTTGTGGAAAATTACTCCAGATTGGTTTTGGGTAAAATATAGCGAGAATTATACCTAAGTGTCCATAGCAACAAGGATGGTAAAAGGCACAGTAAAAGGTAACCTTGTTCCTCTGCTAGACGGGAAGTAGAGTCGTTCACTTTATACTCTTCTCTATCGTTACATGACTGTGACTGATGACTGTGCGTCTTTAACAAAATAACCAACACATTTATATATTTCGGTATGAAAAGACACTGCAACCCACTTTTCCTTTTAAAATGTGGAATAGTTAGTTAGGTGCTGATGCTGAAGCTCCATTTGTAGGATGAGGGAAGAGCGCGATTGAGTAATGCTCAGGTACAGTTGGAGATTTACAGAGATGTGATTCTGACCTTGTTAAGCATGACAACGGATTGTTACTAATACCTACAAACCTATGTTTAGCATAACTGAGAATGTATATAACCTTCCTCTACAAAATAAATATATGCGTGTAAAGGAAATACATACTAGTCACAGGTTGATCTAGTCTTGTACACTCTCCTTCCACGATCGAGATGTCATCTATTGCAATATCTCCTTCTATTCCATGACCTCGAACACCTTCAAATATTAGCTGTAAAGGGAAATTCAGCCTCAGTTACATAGTTATATAGTTATATAGTTACATCGTTACATACATAGTTACATAGTTACATAGTTACATAGTGGTTTATATTGAAAAAAGACATGTGTCCATCAAGTTCAACCCTTTTCCTATCCCTTGTTTACTGATGTTGATCCAAAAGAAGGCAAATCTTATTTCAGCCATTTTAAATTCTTATTTCAATGGGGAAAAAATTCATTCTTGACTCCAAATGGCAATCAGATTTCTCCTGAATCAACTAAATAAATATGAATGCCTATACTATCATGAATATCCATAAAAAAAAAAAGTATCCAGGCTCCTATTAAGGGCATCTGATGTATTCAATAGCACCTCCTCTTCCAGCAGTGAATTCTATACATGTATAGTCCTTATTGTAAGAAAATACTCACGAGTACTGGATTGGGAACCATTGTTTTAGACTTAGCACTTGTGGGTTTGAAACCTGGTGTGTTTTCCGATTATTAGATACAACCACAGTGATCACTCTATTGAATTGTGTGGTCTCTTAGTAAGCATCATGATTGAGTAAAATAGTCCTCGTTTTATTACCAGGGAAATAAAATCAATCCTCAGGTTGAAGTTGGCATCCGGGATCGGCAAAGTGTCTAAATAAAAGCCACACATTCCATGGCAGGTCCATCGAACATCATTAAACTGTTCATCATATTGTCCAGTTAATGGTTCACCATGAACAATAATGGTGTCTACTGATAGGAGGGGCAGTAGACATATGCACAAAGGCCGCTATTGGTGAGTGTTTTTTACATTCTACAGTGGGATGGTGAACACGTGTGTGTGTTTTTCATCTACTGCTAGTTTCCAGCTGTGATTGATTAATCTTTAAGCCTTTCCAAACAAACAAAACTCTGATTTATATCTCAGTTTTTTTCACCCCTAAAACATGTTAGATAATTAAATTACTGTGAATAACATGTCTACAGTAAACATTTCAACAGTAAACATGTTGTTTCATAGTCCTTTATGGAAATAGTTTAGTTTCTAAAAAACGATTTTATTTCTTTTAATAAACTTAAAAAAATATATATCAAAGCCAAGAAGAAGAAGTGCGTCTTGTAAGATGTGATACAGTCTCTGCCTTTTGTTTGGATTAGTCGTCACTGGCAGACTCTGGGGTAGTTTTTATTTTTTCACAGAGGCCTTGCTACGCTGGATGCATTTATTTCTTGTTTTCCATAATAAACAAATAATTACTTCTGGCAATCTTTCCAGGTTCACTAGGCTGCTAGGAATTTAAAGCCAGAGGATACTATTTACATGTTTTATGTATGACTATGATTAACAGGGTAGTGATAAAAGAACTCTTAGAAAATCAGTAAATATCTTCAGGCTACAGCGCTACCTCTGGATAATCAAATATCTCCTTAGATTAAGCTTCCTTTGAGCTCTAGAAACATAGGCAACACATAGCATGGTGCATTTTCCTAAACTTATTGCTAACATTTTTTTCTTTTTACTACAAATAAAGAAAGTAAATTCCAGCTCTGACATTTTTCTTTATTTTTCCCATTATTTTCCACTGAAATTAGCCACATTTGGCTTCTTTGCAAAAGAAATGAATTAGATATTGCACAATTATTTAATCATATATGTATAGTAGCAGTAAATATCACTTATGTGTATCTTCTATTTAGAGTGTGAATTCAAATTAGCCATGGCATTGATAAAACATATCGTTAGTGCTTGCTAGATAGGCAAGTTGGTTGCCTATTTCTTGTCCCTATTATATAGCTATGCTTAGCCATCTTTATATGTTCCCTGAGGTTCTGCAGTGTGGAATTTACATATTTTGCTGTTTTTATTGTTAGCTGATACATGAGGTCCAACACGCAATGCACTGGTCCAGTGGTCCTCAAGGTGGTACCTTTTTTCAACAGGTTGTCAACCTAATATTTTTTTTAAGTGGAAAATATACTGATCCGCTCTGTAAGTGGAAATTATAACCTTGAGGTGTATTGACCAGAAAAATTGGAAGACAGAGGACTACATGGAGGACTATATTTCCAATTTAGTATTAGCAAAAAACTGATGCAATAGATAAGATAGTAAATACTCACACTGCAGCATTTATTTACAACTCAGAGTTATAGGATTTTTAAGGTTGTTAAAATAAGTACCATTGGGTTGGGTGATAGAATGATAGTCCGAGAGGGTGTGCTAAAAAAGGAAATAACTATATTGAAACTCATTATTTTAAATACATGTGGTTATTAAACAAGTTGGTTGGATGGTATCTTGTAACATATTGTTTTCTGCATTACTTGGAGTTTCGATCTATACAAATATACTGTCATAAACGACTTGGTATGCCCATTGACCCATTTACCATTGCTGGTTACCCATCAAAACCAAATCAAAGGTCGGTACCTGAAAAGAAGTGGTAGGGTTGATATTTACATGGGCCTGGTTCCATTTTTCTCCTTTATTCCCAGTTTCAGAAAATATTTGTGTTTCAACATTAGTTTTCAATCGAAGGATTATATTTAATGTGCCTAAAAGTCATAAAAAAAAGACTGAATTGGTATCAATGCAATTTCACACTTTTCATAAAATATATCGGAATCCAAATCGATCCAGTGAGAAACACAGAAACATCTACAAGACACATTTTGTTGAGTAATGTTGCAAAAGATCAACCTGAGAAAATTAAAACACGGTTTACGTTTAATCAGAGTTAATGATTATCTGGGTATTAAGCTGATATTGGATTTGAAGAATGTGATTAACTATTCTGCTAAACTAGAAGAACCACATTAAAGCCTAGAAGGGTTTGGAAACCTACTGGTTTGATAGGGCTGAGGTAGCTGCTTCCTATTAGGTCCAAAGCTATCTTATTTATGTAGAAATATTACCACTGAACACTGACTTATCTCTACAACAGTTTTTTTTCCACATTCATTTCTCTGATGATAAAAAAGTTTAATTTTTCACATACTTATGGCAGTAAAACTGTCTCTTTTCCTTGGTCTTATATATTGCACCAACAAGATGGAGGCTGGTTCATTTTATGAGATGGGCATCTATGAGAGCTACTTTGAAATGGGGCTTCCCTATGTAAATGACAAAAGCTAGACTGAGGATTCATGGACTTCCTCCGCGGTGTCTTGGGTCCATGACTTTCCTTTCCTTTTTGCTAAGCCATTTGCGTATTTATGTACTGATAAATGTAAGGAATGAATGGGGTAAGATGAATGTGTTGTTTAAATAAGAAATGTAAAGAATTGAGTTATTTTATGAATTATATAAATACTGAGTACTAATAAATACTTGTCTATAATGTATGTGTACCTTAATTTGGAATGTCCATCTTCCCCATTACTTTTGTTGGTTGGCCATACATTTTTTTATTATGATTTTTTTTTTTCTTATTTTGTACTCAGTACCTTCACTTGTGACAAAAAAAAAATAAAAAAATAAAAAAGAAATATAGAAGACCATATTTGGCTTTTTTCAACATATCTGCTGAATTGTTGAGCTTCACAACCTGTTGAAGTGGTCATTGCAAGAAGTGAATTTAAAAATATATGCCCAAACAATAACAAAATGTGATTTCCTATCTTTTATGAATTTATCAAAAAAATGTTTAAAAAGATGTGACAATACCTAAACATACATGGGGTCTATTTGCTGACTCGTTATTGGTTTAATACAATGCTTCTCCTTAATGGGACTTGTCATGTTCCCATGGAGCAGGAGGCAAAGTGTATTTACCATATACTTTATTGACAAGTAACAGAGGAGGCTATCTATCTAACACTAAGTTTCTGATGGCTAAGTGCCACTGGTGCATGAAATGTTAAGGAGAGACTTTGTGGAAAATTAGAAGGGGGACGGGGGGTGTGATCTCAAAAAAGGTTGAGAACCATGTTCTAGAAGATGGAGGAAGAGCATTGCAAAGCTAAACTCCCTGTGGAGAGAATGATCACGTTCCTTTCTTTTCCTTGGGTTAAACCTAGATTGTTGTAAGAACATTTAAAGATAAGTGGAGGCTGTAGGGGGGAAGGTAAACATCTCCTGTAACTACAATGGGCTTCTCTCGTGTAGTGACCTGTGCTCCATTCTAAAGAGTTGGAAGATGGCTCAAAATGCCAGCACAGCTATTAGTTCATCAAAACATTTGAATTTAAGGAAGATTATTTAAAAAATGAGTTCTATTTTTACACCCCCTCTCTGCTTTACAGGCGGTGGTAAGCCACATTTTCAACTTGTCTTTAGAAATATTAAGTGACCTCTTTCAGCAAAAAAACTTTTCAATCTCAACTGTCTGGTCTGCGTGCTTGGAAACAACCTTGTGTCTGCCTCGCTCAGCCTCTTAACAATTCATTGTCGAATTTGCACATTCTATACAGATTTAATATAAAAAAGTCTTTTTTATATATCCTAGCATACATTACAACATTTTTTTAACCATTCTTTGTGAAAAAAAATACATATTTCTGAAAAAAAAAGTATTTATTGGTTAACAGGTTGCATTTGACTCTTACAGAATAGCGGAGGTTTGTGTGCTTTACCGAACATTTTAATATAAGGTCTATGTAACATTTCATTATTTCTCATTGCATTATTTATTTGTAAAGGGTTATTATAGTCTGTGGCATGACACAATGCATTGTAACATAACAAGTGAGACATCTTGGAACAAAAGGTGAGAGAAGGCAAGCTTTGACCGTGAAAGGAGTTGGGGGTAGTAAGCACAAACAGTACATGTTCGAAAGTTCATAAAAACAATAGTAAAGCATAGAGATGTTCACATGCAACAGATTCACAGCCAATACACCTTAGGGTCTTACTTGTCCCAGACACGCATCTGGTCGTGAAATAAATCTAGTTAAAATAAGAGGGCTCTCTTCTGAAACCGGACAGCTCTACAAAGGGGATTAAAATCGTATTCAGTGATAAGGCAAGAAGATATAAATGGCACTGTGATACATTTATATATTTCGTAAAGCTTCATAAGTAGAAAAGTATCAACTTTAGTCACCGTCCATTGCAACCCCAGATTCAGGTCCCCCCGTAAATGCCAGCTGGCTGAGAATGATAGGCAATGAGGACCCCCCACAAATGCCAGCTAGCTGAGAATGATAGGCAGTGCAATCCTCCATAAATGCCAGCTGGCTGAGAATGATAGACAGTACAGTCCCCCCCCCCCATAAATGCCAGCTGGCTGAAAATGATAGGCAGACAGTTGGCATTTAAATGGGGGGCTACAATGCTTTCATTACATGACATGACTGACATTATGAAGTGACAGTGCACTAAATTATAAAGCTCTTGTAAACACTAGGATCTCTAATGCAACATATTGTCTGATGACATCACTAAACAGGACATCACATTCCAATTCTTATTGGCTGCTACTGGGGAAAAAAAACTTCTAAGAAGCCTGAGGCACCGGAAGTGAAAGGGGGCCGTCCTGAACCTCTGCAGATGTGTAATTTCATCTAAGTGTAAGCTCTTCCTTCTTTAAGTAATGCAAAATGTTAAATATGCATTTTAAAGTACATTGAAAGTAGTTAAATATGCATTAACATTTTGAGGTGGCATTTTGGGCACCAGACATTCCCTTTAAGTCTATTTTCTCTTTTGCTATATAAGTTTTAACATAGTGGACTTTATTAAGGATAAAAAGTTTGAGAAGAGTGGTGTTACACAGCGATTGTTCAATAATGAACTCTGTAGACTGACTGCATTTGAGTATTACAAGTCGAGGTCAGAGGGGGAAGAAGAAAACCCGGCGGCATTGTTTAGAAACGGATGCTCTTGTGAACGAAGACTTTTCTAAAGAAGAAGAAGACATCAGCAGAAGTAGGACACAGATCTGTCCTTACTCGTTAAATACACGACTGAAAAGAGTGAATCACGGGTACAAAGAACGTTACCATGATATCGATATATAATAGGAGAGCAAGACTGTCATTTCAGTTATACATCTCTGCACAATGAAGGTACAGAGTCAAAAATAAGAATTCTCTTCAACAACTGACTTTACAATTTAATGGGAAAAAGTTTTTTTTTTTTTTTTCCTAACGGTTTACTTCGGATTAGTGAAGTGACAATGGATCCATTGTTTAATTAGAATAATTAGGTTGGATAAGGCCAGGCATAGTATAGCTGGAAGCATTAAAGGATAAAACATGATCTCATACTGCATCAGTTCATCCACTGTTGAGGCTGCAATGAAAAATTGACTGATATCAAATATGCAATTAAAATATTAGTATAGTATTACACAGAATAGTCTTAAAAGTGTTGACAATTTTATTTCTTAAACTTTTAACCAAGCTAGTAACAAGCTAATATTGTAACTGCATGTTTTACATAAATAATAGCATAAAAAATAAGCAATCTAAGGATTTTAGTAAACAAAAAACCATGACTGACACAGATTGTTACATATAGTATTTAGGAATGTGCTATATTTCTGTTCTTCCTTTGTGCATTGATTTTTACTCTGATATATTCATTTACACTCAAATTACCCATTAATTACAGTAGAAAGCAACAGCGAATTTTCTCTTGCTAATACAATATGCAGCAAGTTTGTTATAATTGTGTCTAATAATTTAGCTCTGAGAATCTATAGGGTGAAGTATAAAAAAAATACTAATATTTCATCAATCAAAATGATCTGGGATTGATAAAAAAAAAAAAATATATATATATATATATATATATATATATGTCTTTGGAAATTATTGTCAAATATCTGCATTAAATTCTCCTTAGGGAGTAATATAGTCTTAAACTCTTCTCTGCACAATTATCTTCTTAATGGACCATGTAATCTCAAAGCCTACGTGATATGCTAAACCTATACAAAGTCATGGGTTTATACCAATTATAATTACTCAGAAGAGGACAATATATGTCAGCATATTAACACCTCATTAGTCAGATGTCTCTCTCCTGTCTCTACACCGCTAAGTTGCATTATGGATATTATTATTATTATTATTATTATTGAGAAATCCAATGGAATTTGGCAATGCTTGATTCTTTTAAACAGGGTTTCTTTGTGTTCCTCCGTGAACTCATCTTAGAGTGAGGTTATAAATAAGGTCCGACGGAGATTAGTGTGCCATCTCTTTCTCAGCCGGGATCAAGTGGCATTGTGAAGAGGGAAAATGACAGCAATCAGGCTGTAGTGTGCGTCAAGAGGTTAATCTGATCACTGAAATGACACAGCCGGGCCAGATTGTTTCCTATTGATACAATTGTTTAAAGGTTTCTCCTCTTGTGGGACAAGATTGTTACACCAGGAATGACCATTTGACATTACATTGATTTGAGGAGGGGCTCTGACTATAGCCTGTCAAAGACATTTGCTGTACAGGCAGTGGTACCATAGCAGACATAGTTCTATGGATATTTCTTTTAGCATTAAGCATAGTTTAAAGTATTGTTCAGACATAAAAAAGATTGTTTTGTGTTTAGATTTCTTTGTCTCACTAGTTTGTCTAAAAAAAATTGCAATTTTAAGTTTTCCGTTTAGAAGAGCCATTAAAACAGAAGTCAGTGAATCAGAGAGGTGGGTTTGCTGACTTATTCATTTCTTTAATGTATGATGACAGAGATTTTGATGATATTACAGGTTGAGTATCCCTTATCCAAAATGCTTGAGAACAGAAGTGTTTTGGATAATGGATCATTTTGGATAACAAATAATTTTCACCAATAATATATATTTAAACCTCTCAGCTGTATACAGCTATACATAAAGAGGGATGACAACATACTTTGTTTGTAGTTTTCATTAAAGTATTTCTATTTAAAATGCCTACACTTGGTGCCATCTTTCAATTACACATAGCTTCATTTTTTGCAACAGCTGGCATTTCTCCTTTCAAATTATAATTATATTTAGAAAGCAAATAATAAATGGAAATACAGAAAGATACATTTTTAGTGATGCAGATTAAATTTATACTGGAAGTATTACTTTGCTGAGAGGGTAGTGGATGCATGGAATAATCTTCCAGTAGTGGTAGAGATAACACAGTGAAGGAGTTTAAGCATGCATGGGATAGGTATAAGGCTATCCTAGATATAAGATAAGGTCAGGGACTAATGAAAGTATTACTTTACTGAGAGGGTAGTGGATGTATGGAATAGTCTTCCAGTAGAAGTGGTAGAGGTTAATACAGTGAAGGAGTTTAAGCATGCATGGGATAGTTATAAAGCTATCCTAGATATAAGATAAGGCCAGGGACTAATGAAAGTATTACATTACTGAGAGGGTAGTGGATGTATGGAATAGTCTTCCAGTAGAAGTGGTAGAGGTTAATACAGTGAAGGAGTTTAAGCATGCGTGGGATAGTTATAAAGCTATCCTAGATATAAGATAAAACCAGGGAATAATAAAAGTATTTAGTAAATTGGGCAGACTAGATGGGCTGAATGATGACGCACACAATTTCTATGAACACAGAAGACTAAAGAATGCAACGGTGATGTACATGATTGGGGATAAGTGACTTATTTTCCAAATTAAGCAGTAAATTGATGTTCCCGGCAGGTTCTGTGCTCAGTTTTCGGTGTTAAATCCAAGCAAAGCAAAGGAATTAATTAGTCTGCAATAATTCTCTGTGACTTTTAATAATTCATCTGTGAAGCAAACAAAACCCCACTAATAAATGCTTGGTGACCCACCGTATCTTGCAAAATTGATATCTACTTTACCGAGCGAGAATATTGAACATTCTAAGCATGTAAACGTAAAAGATAAACCGAAGTACTGAATCATTGGACATCAATAGAAAATCAGGAACAAACATATCGACAAACTGCAGGATTCTAAACATCCATTTCTCTGATTCCGGTGTAATGCAATCAATCAAGTGAGAAGATGGCTCGGCATTGATCACATGTGGTGGCAATTTCTTGAGACTGAATAAACACATATCATTTCACTCTGCTGCCTCTGTATGTTACTCATTCTATTCATCCAACTACACAGGCATTTATGGGACCAGGCAAAATTATGAGTACAATTGGAGGGAAGCTACATTTATTTCTTGTTTTAATTTGTATATGATTCTTGAAAAAAATTGGGAAAGAAAATATATGACAGGTTAAGTAACCCTTATCCAAAATGTTTGGGACCAGAAGTATTTTGGATAACAGGTCATATTGGACAACGGATGATTTTTCCCAATAAGATATATTAAATCCTCTCAGCTCTCATTAAATACAGTGTGGGGGCTATATCACAGCTTAAGGAGGCTGGTCACTGAATAAACTGTTGTGCGCTTGAATTCTGATAGGCGTGTGCGAGGAATCTGCAACTTGTGGAAAAAATCAGAAATTTTCAAGGGGATAATGAATCATTTTTGATAATGGATTGTTGGATAAGGGATAGACAATGTGTACAATATACGAAACAAGACTTGCCGAAATAATGTCCAAGAACATTAAGAATAGTATACACATCTTGGATTCCTTACAATACCTATCCATTAATAATAACATCACACACAAGGCAATTCCATTTACACATTTCATCAGGAAATAACAGGGGTTAATTATGAGGGCTGTAAAGATATTTGCCCCCTTTACCCATCCTATTGGATAGAGAAAATTGCATTAACATTGATCAGTCTTCTAAACAGAGCTATTACATCAGATTATTACCAAACCACAATACATACTTATATTGTATTAAGATTAAGACTATTTTAATTACAATACATAACATACAAAGGCGGTAGGTTTAGGGTAAATAATATAACTGGATAAAGTGTACCACACATCTAAAAAAAAAGGAGTATAAAATATTTCCCAACAATTTTGTTCTTTGTTAACCCTTTAAGGACCAGGGATTTTCCAAGGCCAAGGACCAGAGCGTTTTTCAATTTTTAATATGCGGTTTTTGAAACATAATTTTCCTCTCTCTCATTTAACGCACCCATACAAGTTATATGTTGTTTTTTAAAGGACAGTTAGAGCTTTCTTTTGATACCCTATACATAAAAATTATTTACATTTTAGTATTAAAAAATACATATAAAAGAGGAAATTTGGGGGGGGGGAAGTTTTTCCCCATTATTTTCCCAATAAAAAGCTACACAACTAGTAACCCACTTATCCCCCTAATTAACTAACTAATAAAAAAGAAAAATATTGGTTCACAAACCCCCCTAAACAAAAAATACAGAAAAAAAACTCTGAAGAGTGCGATGTCAGATCCATAAAAATCACACAACAGACACACAGGGGTTACATTTTATTAAATAAATATATTAAAATTTCCTTTATTTATTAAAAAAAACTTTATAAATTGCAAAAATAAAAAGATTTGTACAAAAAAAAACGCAGGAAGATTGCATTGGTTTGGTGACTTATCCACGTAAATAACTGACCATTCCATAAAACTACCAAATATAAGGCTAAGGTTAAATGATTTGAATGAACATATTTACTAACTTATAGATTTCATTTAGCCATAATCCATGACATGTACAGAGTTTAGCATGAAAGGAAACTTACCTATATGTCTTCCATACATGTGGTAGTAGAAACTAAAACAGTAAGCCGTATTGCTGGATCCATACGGGTTTTTCTGAGCTATATTGAAAAAGGGGCTAAGTAGACGAGCCTTATCCCCATCCATTCGTGGCCGTGATGCTTCGATATACATGTAGAAACCTAAGAGGAAAACATTTGGAACATTTATATTATTAATATGTCTAATTATAGTGTAGACAACAGAATATTTCTTAGATAGTTTGCCCATGAAACAGTTTTGTATTCACTTTATAAGCAAACATTATTTTCCAGAAAGGATACTCTTGTGTTCAAGTATGACCCAATGATGTTAATATCATCAAACTTAATGGTAATCATTTTATTGACCTTAGGAAGATGAAAGGTTTTATGTATTGAACTGACCTGTGTGCTAACCTATTTAACTATTTTTTCACAACATTTAATTATATTTTTAAAGAAATGGTAGAGTGAAGATAAATAACATTTCCTATTCTGGGGGATGGATGATTAATGAAATCGTTGTTTTGAGAACAGGGATTTCCTTTTAAGAGAAAATGGCATCTGATTGGCTAACCTTGTCAGCCTATCAGATGCCTTCAGTTGGCCGTGTTTGGAAAACCTGTAGCTGGGAGCTGTGTGTATTGGGCTGTTTTCGATCTCTGAAGCAAGCAGCATGTAATTGGCCATGATGGCCTAATTGTGCCACTATCTGAGGTCACATCAGGGCAAATTGGGTAGCTCGAAATTTGGCTTCCGAGATTTCTCTGATGTTCCCTAACAATTCCGGAGGCTCTTTCAAAGCCAGTCACAAACTTTTTCTTCCATTTTCAGTAAACAAAGTTGATATTAAAAGGTAAATCCATATTGTTTCCCCTTTTCTTTCTTTGTTTTACCATTCCAATTTTGAATCCTAGTTGATGTGTCAAGAAATGGTTCTTTTTAAATTTGGAATCATTCAGTTCAGTTTAATTTTTTTTATGAACGCATTTGTTAAGTTTGTAAATGGTTTTTCATAAAATGGAAGATTTAGAAACAGGATAAAATGTAATTATGAATATTTGTAGATTTTCGAAAAACGTAAACTATGGATACTGTTTTGACAAATGGTTGACTGTTCCAATTACTACAAACATGTCTATCAGGAGTGTCAAAAGTATACAAGATATGAAATGTGGAATACTTGGATTGATAAGTTTTCCTTGTTAGAAAAAATTGTAACAGAATGTGCTTTGTGATGTAAAAGTAAAAAGAATACTGTACAGCTGACCACAAAACTGTAATAAATGACTCTGTATACCAGAGACTATCATGTGTAAAATAGATCTCCGTGGAATTTTGGCCTTTAGGTCATTGTGAGGTCAGACTTTACCATGTTTTGAGCCTCCGGCATCAGTCGTGGGTCCAGTGTTTGGGGTATACCGTGTGTCTCTTGTGCTTGCACTTTGCTTTGTCCACTCAAAGACATCCGTGTCATCTTGGGTGAATAAACAGATGTTATTATCTTCAAAACCACAATGAAATTCTCCTGCAAAAAATGGGAAGAAAATCCACACTCAGCATCTCATTAAATATATGAAGCATGCTCGACAAATCATTAACATAGTGAAGGAGTTTAAGCATGCATGGGACAGATATAAGACTAGGAACTAAAAAAAACGTATTTTGAAAATTTCTGTTAGGTAAATTGAAAAATATTCTTTTTTTCAATTTCTAATTCTTTCATATAGATCAGGAATCATAGAATACTCTGTAAACAAAATGTACTCTTGTTTGGAATTTATATAATTTACCATGAAAAATCAAACTTTTTCCAAGTATTCTTTTTGGATTAAAACGTGTTTGTGGTTATTACTTTTGCAAACATTGTATTTTTCACTCTAGTTGTGCCAGGGATTTGCAGCTGGGGTGAAATGGTTATTACTTTAAGATGGGAGCACATATATGAGTGTATCTATATTGATGTATACTACACAGCAGTGAACAAGCCGCAAGTACGGTTTTATTGGCTACATAATGCATCCCAAAAACAACAACAAAACCCCTCACTTCTCATCTATATAAAGTTGGCACCAAGTGACTAAACATAATAAAAATGAAAGATCTGGATTATAAACACTTGTAGTATGCTCATGCTTAGTATTTATTATCTTTTTCTAATAGAAATATATTCAGAAATGGCACAGGCTATTATTATGCTCTTTTTGATAAAGCTAACGCACTTAAAAGCGTACATATGTGTACATTTTTATATTATTGCATTTATTTAAAGTACATTTTTACAATATTGTATTTATTTAGTTGCCAGATCAGCCATTTTCTTCAGAACACATATAATTTTCCAATGTTGCCCTGCAGTATGTATATCTTCAATCAGTTAATTATTCTTAGCGATTCTATAGGATCCCTTCTTTGATAAGTTAATTGGCTCATTCTGAACACACATGAATTCTATGTACTACAGGGCAGCATGTAAAAGTTATACATATCCTGAAGAAATGGCTTGACCTGGAAACCGTAAATATATACTGTAGTATAGAAAATTACATATTTGTGAACTCCCAAGTGAGTAATCCGCATGTTTGTGGTTTTTGTATCTTGTTATTAATATTTCTGGGTAAATGGTAACACTGAATTCACATTTTGTATAATAATATGAGCTATGCTATTTTTCTCTCTAATTTTGAGAATTTTGGTTAACTACAATGATATATTGATAACACCCTTTTGTGTTATTATTTATCTGCTTCGAAGAAATTACCAGAAATTATAATATATTGGAAAAAACTATAATGTTCCAAAACAGTGTTCTGTTTATGCAGAGGCCAATTAGGCATAGGGCGGCAGACTCCAGGGGGTGACAGAAGACTGAAGGGGTGACAGCAGAGCAAGTGCTACCATTATTCTGCACAGACATTCAGGCTGCCTCCACTTGATCACTACGGAGCAGTCTGGTGCAATGTGGCGGCAATATGGTGCAGTGAAAAGGGATGTGTGAGCAAATGGGGCAGTGGAAGGGATATAGGGGCAATCTGGCACTGTGGACAGAGGCATGGAGCAATCTGGTGTAGTGGAAAGGTTATGCAAGGTGCAAACTGGAAAGGAAGGGGTGCAGCAAATGAGGTTTGAGAGATGTATGAGTTTAGGAAGGCCTAAGGCAGCACAAAACCTAATACACCATGGTTCCCAATGACTATAAAATGATACAGCGCTGGAAGCATCTATTAGACTCATCTGGAATGGCCTTTGGTATGTGTTATACGATGCTAATGGCTAATGAGGCCTGTAGAAGGAGGCCCATTTGTTCATTCACCGGAGAGACCTTAATATCAACATTCCAGCAATTATCTGAAATACTCACTCGTCTCAGGTAAACCTCTTGTCTCTAATCGGACTCTCACCGAGTACCTTACAATGGGATTATTGGAATAAGTGAAGCATCTCATTACTATAGAAATAATGTATGCAAGCAGGCCTGATTACTGATGCACATGTTAATTAGGGATTTAAACTTCATTCAGATGATGGCATTATGGCTGCCAATAAATGTATCACTGGGCACAGTGGAAGAGTCCATCTTTGGCCTGAATGTATAAATATAGCAAAGGGTAACTGAATTTTGGTAGAGAATATTAAATAGCTTTTAGACATCCTACAGATGAAATGGATTGTTCGTCGGACTCTATGATGTCATGCATATAGAACATTTCTGCAGTAAGTTTCTAAAGGTGGAACATTCCATTAGTTTCCATGGTGATTGCTCCATCGCTTTGTACAAAGTTCCAACCATGCATCTACATACTATGTTTCAAATCCTCTTTCAAAAACACTCCCTACGCAAATATTTTATCTTCTTCAAAGCTTATACTATAAATGTGCTTGTATATGTTATATGTATGCAGGGGTGCACGGTAAGAACACAAAATCTGTGGACGTTTTTTGTAACATCCCTCTACAATCTGTACGAACCACTTTGTAAACTGGTGGTGCTTTAGAAGTAAGCATTATCGTGCAATAAAAAATCTATTTCTTAAAAACCATGTAATTAACAGTGTCTACTTTATTCTACAAGCAGTATAATAAAACAAATAAACAGTTGTAGATATGACAAACACAAAAGATGAGATATGGATAATATTGTTTATTAGGAAACCAATGGAATCTTCCTGTTAGAACTGCAACATTTTTCAAACCTTGCATTTCATGCACAACTCTAATTGCTTTATTCTATGTGCAAAGAAAAAAATATTTGATATTTCAATATAGTTCATGTATTTTATCCTGTGTGTTACAATAGAATGCAAATATATTTGCTTTATCTTGTTTAATGTGAGAGAGCTCCCTCACCATTAAAACATGCCCTAACCAGTTTATGGTAATTCTGTTCTTTTTATTCCCTTAGTGCGTAAGAATCCATGTAGGTGGTAGTATTACCTCTGGTGCTGTGATGTTATTTGCTCTCTGATACCTACGGTGCATTCCAACAGCTGGCTTTAGAGGGGGGTCTTTAATGAGGGAATTAGAACTGTTATTGTATTTCTCGGGTACTTTATTGAGATGATAGATGAATCATATCACTTTCTTTACATCTGGATAACAAAAGGTCAACCTCTCTGCTTGTTGCTGAACCTGTAAACTGCAAATAATCTGGAGCACAGCAGGGACCAAAGAAAGATTAATAACAGCTTTTACTGCTTAAAGACATTTCAAACAGGTAGCGAGAGATGTCTGTGTGCATGGATTTATATTTTAACATTTCTGCATTCCGGTGTGAAGAATTTATTTCCGATGTCGCCCACCTATTTTAAATGATTGCCCCCCCCACCAAAAAAAGTGGGTCTTGTATTTGCTGTGCAATAAATGTTTATCAAGCGAATATATTTTTGAACAACTATTATTTATTAATATATACTTTGGTCTCTGTGCATCCGTTAATATAGTTTACATTTTCGAATGCGGACAAGATTGACTGCGCAATGACTTATGGGAACATAGAAAATAACACTGCTTTACATTTTATTTCATTAAAAATTAGCTCATTAATTGGACTGAACAGGTTGTTGGAACACTATTCTTTTAAATAAGGCTCATATAATGTGGTGAGTGACAGCCTGCGTTACAAGGACGCTTGAAGGCTGCAGGTCAGAGAATATAATGGCGTAAATTCTATTTAGCGGCTACTTAATTTCCCATCAACATGTAACTATTTTACATGAAACCGAGGTGGTGTTATGTCTGATGTTTACAGCGAATTAAAGGGACTGTATCACTTAAACATTGATTTTATTGTAAATGTACAAAATACAAAAATGATTGGAAATGATCTCTACATTGTGTTGGAAAAATTGCAAGCAAATGCTTAAATTAGGGGAAAACACATGTTTTAAATGTGTCTGGCATCTCCTGTTTATCACATCACCTGTGACTTGATTTGCAAGTGGAATGCTTTACAATGGGAAATGTGTAATTTGCGTATAATGTATAGATCATTTGCAATCTTTTTTAATTCTATGAATTCACAGTAAAATAAAAAATGTTTAGGTGATACAGTCCCTTTAATTGTGTAGGGAATTAACCATATTGGACATGGTTTTTCCTTGCAAGACAACTTGTCATTTATACGTATAGGGAGCTATTCACCATTTTAACCAGACATTGATCAGGGACAAACCTGGCTAGTTTCCCCACTGAGCAAACTCACCAGGTTTAGCCCTGCACAATGTATAGCTAAATTGGTGAGATGGAATGTTCATCTCACCCGCAACTCACTTTTAGTGTATAGCTCTCAAAATGATACCATTAAAACACATCCACTATGTACACTATTCAATAAACATAAAGGAAATATGTCAGACTATAGTATGGATATTTGGCATTTGATTTACAATATTCAAGAAATAATATATATTTATATATATATATTTAATGCCTTTATCATTTCTAGATTTAATTTATTCTAACCATTTAATGTTTTTTTGGCAAAGTTCTATATTGTAGAATTATACAGCTTTAAAAAAAAAAAGACAGAATATTTTCTGACTATATGATAAATCTATGTTTTTAGCCCCAATAATCACAGTTGCATTTGAAATGAAGTCATAATACTAGCACTTATATGTTGTTAAATATAAACTCACTTTTTCAAATGTTCAATAAACTCCTAATGAACTCATTATCTAGCTTCTTTTTTTTTTTTTTTTCAAGTACCAATTATTTTATGTCTACAGAGACATTTGTTTGGGAAAAATAGGAGCATTATGTAACAATTCACAATATTGTGAATTAAAAATAAAAAATAATTCGAAAAATAAACTGGTGTAGAGGACACGGAAGAAGGTCAAGACTAAAGTGGAGAAAAGTGAACTTTCGCTTGAAGAGAAATGGTTCTCATTT
Source organism: Pelodytes ibericus (assembly GCA_036172795.1). Classification (NCBI taxonomy): domain Eukaryota; kingdom Metazoa; phylum Chordata; class Amphibia; order Anura; family Pelodytidae; genus Pelodytes; species Pelodytes ibericus. The sequence goes on from CM069868.1 coordinate 2,204,753, forward strand.
GAAATGTACAGGAATACATAAAGCAGCTAGAAAGGGCAAGGTATGAACTTTTGTTCCTTTGCAAAAAAAAAAAAAAGATATGGTCAGAAAACTTCGTACATTTTCCCCGTAGGCTCAGAACGGTATCGTCTCATAAAACGGCTCCTAAATTAAGCAGTAAGTCATGTTATACTGTTATGATTTGAAGATATTGGGTTTGAAACAACTGCTGCCATGGTCGGATTTTAATTTCTCAACCAATTAGCGAGCACAGCGTCAGCAGTCAATTATAGAACTAATCTAAAAAAATAATAATATTGCAAATAGCCAGCCAAATGTAACTTGGCTACAGTGCTCATCCACAAAATATGGAGAAATCTTCCTGCTTGCCCATTTAAACCGTGGTTTGGAGGGGAAGAGATCAGCAGTATGATGCATATACCTCTTTCAAGGTTTTGAAGAATTGGATTTCATTTTCCACTTGAATAGGCTGCCAATCTAGATTTTTTTTTCATCTATGTGCGCTCAGTTTTTAAAAATAAATAATTAACCCCTTTACCCACCCTCTTTTGTCCCCTACACCTTGCTGAACTCATCACTTAAGATTAGGGCCGTTATTTGTGCCTAGCATCCCAGCCGGTCTGGTTCCAGGGGGGATCAGTAGCTTTCTGCTAATGTAGATCTTCTCAATCTATATTTTTTATGTTCAATAGTTATGTGTGTTTGGGGGTGGAAGACACCGGAGATGCTGTGGGTGCCATGTGACCTAGAACATAAGCAGTAATGGGTAACCTCTAACTATTGTCAACTACACTTTCCATAATGCGCAACATTTTAAAAACCAGCCAGGTGCAGGCAAAAAATATAAAATACATTGTCTGTGGGTAAAAAAGTTTTAAAGAGGAGAGTTTAGTAACATACAATATTCTTTTTTTTAAAAAAAAGGAAACCTTATGTTTACTTTTTTTCTGACTTTGTATGAAACCCAGAGAGTCCGTGAATTGTTGATATTTTTCTGACTAGTTGTTTTCTTGAGAAAACAAGTCAGAAAAATATTTAAAAATTATGGCCTCTCTGGCCTTCCGTAGACTTATGAAGTCACTTATGAAAAATGTTAACAAAGCCTTCCAATCACTTGGTTTTTATATATTTTACTGAGCACTGTAGTAGTATTTATGTCTGACATATGTTGTGGCTATTTTTTGTATTGTATTTGTGCTGCTTTCTGGAAATATCACCGAGGAGATTCCTGCTTTATTTCACCAAAGTCAATAAGTTTTAAAATATTTATACTTACGTAAATGTGGATTGATTGGTGCTGCAATTAGAGAAAACAAAAATTCAGAATATGACAAACATAAATGTGATGAAATACTTGTATTTGTTTCCCAGGACACTTTAATTTAACTTGATTTCTGTACATCACATAAACATTGTTTGTACCATGAATGTAGATTATGAAACATGGTCAAAATTGTTCTAAATGTTGTGAAAGGCTATGCACGTCTATTAGGCATACACAGTACAAATTCTAAACAAGTAATCTCCGAACATACAAAGTATGGGGATAGACTTTAGGAAGCAAACCTCCTAGTGCTTGTTTTCTAACATACAAAGCCAGTTGTACAATCCAAACAAAAAATGCTACGAAGCTAATTTTAAAAATGATTACATTCGCTAAGTTTTCTACAATCTTTAAAATCTTGGCATTGCTACTCTCTTAATGTAAAACATTGCAATAAACACATTATAAATGAACACAATAAACCAATGAAAGTAGCTTAGTACTAGAACACACAGAGGCAGCTTAGCAATAGAATGCAAGGAGGCAGCTTAGTACTAGAACACACAGAGGCAGCTTAGCAATAGAATGCAAGGAGGCAGCTTAGTACTAGAACACACAGAGGCAGCATAGTAATAGAAGGCAATGAGGCATCTTAGAAATAGAACACACAGAGGCAGCTTAGAACTAGAACACACAGAGGCAGCTTAGAACTAGAACACACAGAGGCAGCATAGTAATAGAAGGCAATGAGGCATCTTAGAAATAGAACACACAGAGGCAGCATAGTAATAGAAGGCAATGAGGCAGCTTAGTACTAGAACACACAGAGGCAGCTTAGCAATAAAATGCAAGGAGGCAGCTTAAAACTAGAACACACAGAGGCAGCATAGTAATAGAAGGCAATGAGGCATCTTAGAAATAGAACACACAGAGGCAGCATAGTAATAGAAGGCAATGAGGCATCTTAGAAATAGAACACACAGAGGCAGCTTAGCAATAGAATGCAAGGAGGCAGCTTAGTACTAGAACACACAGAGGCAGCATAGTAATAGAACATACAGAGGCAGCTTAGAACTAGAACACACAGAGGCAGCTTAGCAATAGAATGCAAGGAGGCAGCTTAGTACTAGAACACACAGAGGCAGCATAGTAATAGAATGCAAGGAGGCAGCTTAGAACTAGAACACACAGAGGCAGCTTAGCAATAGAAGGCAATGAGGCATCTTAGAAATAGAACACACAGAGGCAGCTTAGCAATAGAATGCAAGGAGGCAGCTTAGTACTAGAACACACAGAGGCAGCATAGTAATAGAATGCAAGGAGGCAGCTTAGAACTAGAACACACAGAGGCAGCATAGTAATAGAAGGCAAAGAGGCATCTTAGAAATAGAACACACAGAGACAGCTTAGAACTAGAACACTCTGGGGCAGCATAGAACTAGAACACACAGAGGCAGCTTAGCAATAGAACGCAAGGAGGCAGCTTAGAACTAGAACACACAGAGACAGCTTAGTAATAAAATGCAAGTAGGCAGCTTAGATCTAGAACACACATAGGCAGCTTAGTAATAGAACATACAGAGGCAGCTAAGAACTAGAACACACAGAGGCAGCTTAGTAAAAGGATGCACAGAGGCAGCTTAGGACTAGAACACACAGAGGCAGCTTAGTAATAGAATGCACAAAGGCAGCTTAGAACTAGAACAGACAGAGGCAGCTTAGAACTAGAACACACAAAGCAAGCTTCGAACAAGAACAAAAATACTGTAGGTAACTTAGAGCTAGAAGATAATGAAATGGTATAGAACTAGAACATAAAGTAGCTTATTACTAGAACATGCTTATAATATTCACTTAAAGAAGCTACCAATTAAATTAATTAAATCTGAATAAAATTCAGTAGAAGGTATAAATTTCAAAGTGACTATATTTGCGTATTGTTCAAATACAATTCCCATTATTTCCGGTAGCCAGAAGGATAAGAATTTGACATATTAACAACCGATATTATGTATATCAAATTAAATGTCACTTACCACTGTATTTAATTATACGTATAGCCGAGTCTCCTTCTCCAAATCTATTGATGGGCGTCAGTCGAATTTCGTAGGGTTCTGGTTTCACCAATTCTGTAAGGTTATTTGTAATCAATTCCCCTTTTTTAATAATTCCATCAACCGAAATTTCTGTTTCCCACCATCGCTGTTGGCCTGCCTATCATTAAAAATAAAAGAGTATTTGTTAATTAAAGCTTTAATGAATTATATTAACACAAAAAAAGACTAAACAGCTATTTGGAAAACCTGTGTTTTTCATTTTGTATTTAAAATGGATGTTGAACAAAAATAAATTCATGTTAAATGTATATAGATTTCAATATAACGTTACTGACCCATTGTAGATGACATCACATGCAATGATAGATACATATGATTACCACTTAATTATAATCGTTCCCTGATTAGAAGCTAATTTTGTATCATTTTAAATACGTTGCATCATGAAGATTATAAAAGAGAACAAAGCCAACATTTGTAATCAAAATATAATAGATTGAGGTGAAAAAGAAACGTAAGGAAAGAAGAAAAGATGGAAGAACAATAAAAACAGAAAAAAAAGAAGACAAGAAAGAAAGAGAGAAAGTTAGAAAGAAGGTAGAGAAATGGATAAAGAGAGAAAGAAAGAAATGGAGAAAGAGAGAGAAAAAGAGAAAAAGGAAGATTGATATAAATAGAAAAAAAAGAATCTTTTTGAAGCAAAATCTAAATAAAATGTCTGGTGGAAAATGTAAATGTTGAGTTTCTATCAGTCATTACTCCATGCTATAAACCTGTCCAAACGAACAGTGATTTAAAATGAGTGAATGTTATGCTCTACAGCTTTTTTTTTTCTCTTGGAAAATGTTGGCTAAATATCAAAGTATCAATATATGTGGCCATAATGTGCTGTGCATTTTTCAATCAGTTTATGAGTTATGGCATACTGCTTTTACACAGATTAAATTCCCTAATATGATGTCTTTTCAAGTAATAAAAAATGCACGTTTATTCATTGCCAGGATGTCTGGAGATTAGACGTTTTTATTTTCTCTGAAGAAAATGCTGTATCTGGAAACCATGCAATACATAATTAACTAAAACAAATGCACTATTTAATGCCGGCAACTGAGAATTATGTGAAAGACTGCAGAGTAAAGTAATAGGTGTTATGTGTCTTCAATTGTACATCAATGGCAGCTCGCTAGAAAAAAAGAGAAGTCATCTGTACCTTTCAATAATTAAAACTTGTCCTCCTCCCAATGGGGGTTAACCAAGACACTGCAGCTCTTTTGGAAATACATATCCCATGATGCTCAGTCAGTGTTAAGACTAACTCGGCATCATGGGATATGTAGTTCCCAAAAACCAGCAGTGCCAAATCTAGCCATCACAGCCCTAACCTGATTAAGAAGATTTTGTTATTTCAGAGTAAGACCACGGAAGTCTTGCCCGTACAAACTTTTGTATGTTATCCAGAGAATTTGAAAGGATAAAAACAAGGATATATTTATATTCATAAAAATCATGGCATGTAACCAAATTAATGTTTTTCAACCAATGATCAGTGTCAGCTCATGGAGTACCAAGGAGACTCACAGAAGAATCGAACTTTGCTTCTCCATGGGAGAATTATTCATTCAAGTATTTTAATGATACAAAAGTACTTACATCAAAAACAGAGGCCAATACTCTCTGTTACCTTACACTTTCCCATACACACCTATATTGACGGGTAGCCCCCAACAATTTTCATAGAAATAGAGTTTGGCATAATTTCACAAATGTCAAGATGGAATAACTACATAAATAATGTTATTGAGCTGAACCATGATTACGTGGATCTTTACTTCATTAACTGCTTGTAAATGCATAAATGCTAATCTGATCACAGGGAGCTCCCATCTGTCCCTTGTTATTAATCTGTATTTAATCATAAAACAATACAGAATCTCCATTATTCTCTGAAATATGATTTCACATAGCAACGTCAAAACCAGGTTTTTTTTTTTAGCACCCCCTCCCCTTTACAGTTATGTTAGTTTGTATCATTTTTACTGCATAGAATACCCACAAAAGCAGACTAACAGACAGTGACACATGCCCACAATGGCTCACTTTAAGGGGTGTGTCAAAATACAAAATGGGCAGGGATTACCAGCAGCTCCACCTACTCTCCACCAACAACTTCTTAAATAAATCCCGGCCATATTTCAGATACAGCATATATAGATGTCTCTATCCAAATTATACATGTGCCCCACCCATACATCAGACAGAAATAGCCAAGACAGGTCCAGAAATACGACAGCTAAAACACATGAACAGACAGACAAAGCAGTAGTTGAGCCTGAATGCATTTGTCTTCAGTTTGCTCTTCTTTGCCCCTTCTCCTTCTCACATCACAAATGCAGAGGGTAGGCTGTGAAGGTGGAGACAATGAGGGACTCTACTCTACCACAAGCGCATGCCTACAGCATCTGCCTAGAAGGCCAATATACAGGGCATACCTGACCCAGGTTAGGATAGGGCTTTCTATCATAACCTATTTATCAAAGCCAGAGCCAGAGCCTGAAAAGTGGTGCAGCCTCAGCCCCAGTCAAGTCAGAGAAAGTGGCCTGTTTGGCATTTTCCCCTCAGCCTTCCTATCCAGCGCTCCCCTGATAAATATTGCTTTTATCTTCTCTTTGAGACAAAAGACGTGGGAGCCACATCTCACCGAGAAAGGACAGCACTGGAATAGCCAGTCCTATACTTATTTTACCAACTCGGGAAGGGCATCGACCGTGTTTTGCTCAATGTCACCATTACAGAGGAGACCTCTCCATTAACATATCAGTCTAATACCACCCATACGGGCAGTCTAAACCCAAAATGCATGGCAAATCTCCACTGCACAAGGAACACAGATGTATGTTTTGGCCTATCATAGGCCTAGTCAGTGTGGTGAACCAGTGACACACGTTTGGGCCTATCCTGAGAAGCTGTGGAGACAAAATAAGTGGGAGTCAGCACTGCAATAGACTATCCTATAGGTTGATACCTACTCAGTAGGCGCAGAAACCATTTTTTGCTCACTATTAGCAAATTATAGAGGAGACTTCTACATTAACATATCAGACTAACCCCTCTTATAATGGCAGTCTAGACCAGTGATGCTCCTCTGGAGGGATTATTCTAAAGAGCAGGCTATTTTAATTCTGTCCGTTCTCTGTTTCCATTTCTTTATTTTCTTTATCTTCTCCTTCCTTCCAATATGTATTCAGAGATTCAATATAAAGTAAAATAATAACAGCTAACCCAACAAGATAAAAAAATCAATCTCTGAGAAAAGAAAGCATTTTTATAGCTTCCTATATAAAATTAAATTGTATATTAGTGAATAAAGCACCTTCAAATCCACTCTTTTAATTACTTTCCTCACAAGGCTTGCGTAGATTAACTGGAAATCTAAATTTAATACCCTTGCTTTTTAAAATGCTAATAATAGATTCATGTTCTCAGGAATATTTTGCAAATGTGATTGATATTTGTTGGATGGTGATCAAAATGCCGAACCCTGTCAAAGTCCGGTACAGAAATGCTCATTAATATTCTCTACGAGATCTGCGGAGAATAATTGAAAAACTTAATTCACTTATTAGTATTACTAAATATTCTCCATCTTTAGGCAAGGTTTCCAGTTAAGGGAAGCCAGCTGGTTATACAATGCTTAATAATAACTAATTGCATATTGAAGATATAGACAGTGGGACTGCCAGTGTTAAACATGTATTACAAATGGAATATTCAGCTGTATAACAAATATGGGTTACTATCTCTATCTTTATTATTATTATTATTTTTAAAGATATCATTTTCTGGAGGGTGGGGGGATTTTTTATTCCACTATTCATTTGACATTACAGAAAAGGATATATTGTAGGTAATCAAACAGTACAATAACATTTTAAAGATAAAGAAAAAACGGAGGTATCAGCCCCTCTCTTTTTCTTGAGCAGAAAAGTAGGGATAACGACAGGGAGGACATATAGAATGGTATGGAAATAGAGGGGGGAAATAGTGAGAGGGAACACCATGGTGCATTGGCTTATGATGTCAGCAGGACCCGATAGGAGTGCAGTGTGAGGCGACAGATTGACCCTCTTATGCTGTGTGTCTGTATATATGTGCATGAGTATGTGTGACTGTGTGTATGTGACCATGTGTACATGTGGGTTTGTGAGGGATTGTGTGTGTGTACATATGTGACTGAGTGTATGCGATATTGTGTCAGAGAGAGAGTGCATGACTATATGTGCATGACTGTGTGTATGTATATATGTGCATGAGTATGTGTGACTGTGTGTATGTGAGATTGTGTGTGGGGGGGTTGTGTGAGATTGTGTGTGTGTGTGTGACTGTGTGACTGTGTATGTATATATGTGACTGTGTGTATATGATAGTGTGTGAGAGAGAGTGCATGACTGTGTGTGCATGACTGTGTGTATATATGTGACTGTGTGTGTGACTGTGTGTATGCGATTGTGTGTTTGAGAGAGAGTGTATGATTATGTGTGCATGTGTGTGTTTGATTATGTTTGTAAGCATGACTGTATGTGTAACTCTGTGTCTATGTGTGCATGGGCAGCAGTATGTATTGGGCCATCCCTGCATCCTGGTGATGTTACTGTTAATATTACCCAGTATCCTCCTTGATATTGCCATAAACGCAATATATAAAATTATAGTTCATTGCATAATTAACTCATTGTTGTGAATAATAAATGAATTGGACTTAGTTTAGTAATGTTTCAATAAATGGAAATCTGCTGCTATATATATATATATCTGCAGAAATGCAACCTGAAAATCAAGACACATCAAAAAAGACAAATAGAAACACACATTTGGAAATTAATTATATTATTATAACATATTACCATATTTAATTAAACTTACAGTCCTTCATAACCTATTGACACTTACAATATATATTACAATGTATCTTCTGGTTTCGATTGTAACTTTAAATGTAGACTGTACCTCTCAGACATAACATATTATCAAATATATCCATCTCTGTTATGATTGGTAATTTGATAAAATCATCCATGAGGATTATATTATGTTCACTGTACTTTGACCTTTTTATTGAATTTCCTTGTTTCTTTTCTGCGATATTCAAGAAATTTGACATATAAAAATCACTGCTGCATATACAGATGTACCAGGCAGATGCCCTCATGCACTTAGTATAAAGAGGAATGGAGATGAGACAATATTAGAAGTAACACAAACAATATACTGTAAGAAAAGTATATGGTCTTATAAATCATTCCTGACCAGTGGGTGGAAGATGCAGACTAAGGAGGATATTTTGCCTCAATCTTTCGAAACCAAAAAGCAGAACAAACTACTTGCTAATGGTGTACATATATCATCAATCAAAATCTAAAGTTGCCACTCGGAGAGTCAGCACAAGATACAGAAACACAAGGCTTAATCTATAGCAAAACATTTTCAAAGGGCTGTTGTTTTTGGCAAATTACCCCCCCCCCTCCCCCATTATTAAATAAGCAAATAATACATTTATTTTGAATGTACTAAGAACACATTCTAAATGTAATTATTAAAATTAAGCTATATATTAAAGAAGAAGTAAACAAACAAAAAAAGAGGATTGCTTAACTTGTAAAATTGAATTGCTAGCAAAATATTAATATTTCATCCACACAAAACACCTTAATCTTTATAGATGATTTCAATTCTATAAACACAATGCAGAATCATTTTCCATGCTCTTCATTGATGCTGCAAATACTATTTAGATGATGAAGTATTATGTGTGGGATAAGCCTCTTTCCTTATGGGAAGGATGATAGACAAACTGACTTGCAACATGGATGAGACAATCATTTCAATCAGAATACATATAGCAACACCAGACGGGATTTTTAATTTAGATGGCAATTATACTGGTAATTTTAATTTTTTCCAGTAAATAGTTATGAGCAGGCTTTTTTCGACAGAAAGATGAAAAGTAAAACAAAATAAACTTTATTAAAAGATTCTGAAAGTACTATTCCTATTTAAATAAAACCATGTGGGGCAAACCTTCATTGTAAAATTCAGAAACACATGTAAAAAGTCACTTTATGACATAATATACATCTCCTCTTCGCGGTTGTCCAGAATATTTTCTTTGCAATGTAAGTCAGTTTATAAAAATGTCATTTTTCTGTCAATTTGCACTATAAAAACGATTGTTAAAATGACAGAATATTTTAATGCAATGATTAGTTTCTGTGTGCCTGTTTTATCCGACCTGACATAATGTAAGCATGCATTACGGGTACAAAAAAAATAATTTTTTTTTTCTTCTAATTTTAACAGGCGCCAGAAGGATAATTAGTGACATGATCTGTACTTCTGTATGGCCAGCAAGCAAGTCAGTGGTGAGGAGATCTTTGCTTTGGAGCTGATATAGGCAAGGGATTTGTAACTATGATGTAGAACTAGTTTTGTAACTGGAAGACTGGTTTTGAGCATGGACTTATAGTTACCATACTTTTCCTGTGCATGACCCAATATATAAAAAACTCGACAACTCTAAGCATGTGTAAAAAAATGTCAGAACCCAAAAGGTGTCAGAGCTCCACCTGCTACCACCACTACTTTCAACATGTAAAAAGCATAAAATAATATTTCTCAAAGAGAGACAACATTGTTTAATAATAAGGCATGAAGAAAACGTCGGCCTGGTTAAACCAGTCTTTGTAATAGTGCACAGATTGTGTAAAATTTAAAGGTCATTTTGTGTTATTCACTCTAGTCTTGTGACAGCAGACAGACAGTCTCCAGCCGGTGATGCTTCAGCATCTTAGATGTGGTCCACCAATCAGTGTAGCAAGCCACAGGACAGTGGCTCACTGAAATGGCACCCTGAAAGTCTCTTGGAGACGCTCTACCACATCCAGAAGTAATACAGTCACTTTTGAACAGTTTCCCCTTTTTCTTCAAAAATCCCTTTTAATCAGGCAGAATTAGTGCCCAAATGATGGGGACTATGGTCCCTTTTTAAATACAGTTTTACTCATATTATATCATTCTTATCCTCTATATGAAGTTTGTGTTCCTTTTTTGTTTCAGTAAAAAAGCCTTGAACATAAAAGTTCCTATGTTAGCTACATACAATAAAAAAATAACTCAACCAACATAAGAAAATAAAAAAGATAAACAGTAAGCGGCTTCATCATTGTGAAATCTCTGTTCCCCAGTTACTAATCTAATAGCATACATTCTGTATCATGCATGTGGAAGACAAGAGAGTCTCTGTTACTTAGAATGTCTCATTTAGAAGACAGAACGATGAAAGTGTATTTATATCTATGATTTATCCTGCGATAAAATATATATACTGTATAAGATGGTTCTTAATACCCACTTTAAGAAAACAATCTCTTGTCATATTCATAGTGCGGTTCTTGGAAACCCATACAAAATACAGTGTTCCCTGCAAAAACGTTCGTTAACGTTCGATATTTATTCCTCGAATCCTCGTGCTGCCTGAGGGTGGTTGTACTTTCACAAAAGTCTGAGGGTTAGAATTCAACAGTTCCTCTAACTTTGTGTATCTTGCAGTTTTGTACATTGAAGTAAAAACAGTATGAATACCATGGGACCCCACCACCACATGAAAACCTGTGACCCATCTATGGTGTGATAAAAGACAGGGCTCATATGCCCTTGAGGACAATATAGAACATCCTATGTTTAACAGCTTAGCATGCCTACCCCGCCCCCAGCGATGAGCTGTGTTGCAGACCCCACTGTAGCGAACTGCACTGTCACTTCCCCTGTCTGATGAGGCCACTTTGAATGATAAAGTAAATGTAAGCGACCCTCAAAGTGAACGCCAGTTACGTTTCTTAAATTGGCCGCCGTTCCAAACTTCATGAGTGATGTCATGCTCTATTGGCAGGGTATCGCGAGGTCTATAACGACCCTGGTTAGGTCTATGGCTCCAAGAAATACAAAAATTGCCATTATTATTTGTCCTTGAGGACAAAAGCACCCTTCGCGTCACGAGGTCTCACAATAGGTGAAAAGTACCATACATTGAGGTGATTTAATAAGCAAAAAGAAGGTGAAGTGCCAGGTTTATAATCAGTTTCCAGCTGTCAACATTATTTAAGTGTAATGTCTTGATGTACTTAGGGTTTAACTATACAATAAGCAGTGGATTAGACTAGACTTTGTACATAGAGTATCTGTCCTGTATATAGATACTTTCTTATATGTTTACTTGCTAAGATAAGCAATACACATGGTGGCTTTTGATAAAGCACCGTAAGTGGGCAATGCATTAAGCGTTCACCTTTGTTTCCCATATTTATGCATGGTGCATCCTGTAATTATGCATGTTATACTCTTGTAACTTTTTAAGAGGTCTACACATCTGAATTAAGTAAGCTTTTGATTGTATCTGAGTTCTGCGTCATTTGATCATTTGGGGCACTAACGATGTCTGCACTGTGTATTGCTGTAAACAAGCTGGGTTTTCCTTTGGGATTGGCCAGAGCGCCCATCTATAGGTCATATGGATTGTTTTATGAAATTAGCCAGTGATATCTTGGAACTTGTGGCCTTTTGTGGCCTTTTGCTCCACATACAGCTCTACTGCATTATAAACATATTATGTGTCGGCAGATAAGAACCATTCGGTCCATCTAGTCTGCCCAATTTTCTAAATACTTTTATTAGTCCCCAGTTCCCTATCTTATATCTAGGATAGTCTTGTGCCTATCCCACGCATGCTTAAACTCCTTCACTGTATTAACCTCTACCATTTCTACTGGAAGACTATTCCATGCATCCACTACCCTCTCACTAAAGTAACACTTTCATTAGTCCCTGGCCTTATCTTATATCTAGGATAGCCTTATACCCATCCCATGCATGCTTAAACTCCTTGACTCTGTTTACCTCTACCACTTCTGCTGGAAGTCTATTTCATACATCCACTACCCTCTCAGTAAAGTAATACTTGATACCTGATAATTACTTTGAAATATTTGCCCTTCTAATTTAAGACTATGTCCTCTAGTTGTGATAGTTTTTCAATATTTTAAATATACTCTCTTCCTTTACCGTGTTGATTCCCTTTATGTATTTAAATATTTCTATCATATCCCCCCTGTTACGTCTTTCCTCCAAGCTATACATGTTAAGATTCTTTAACCTTTCCTGGTAAGTTTTATTATTCAACCCATGAACTAGTTTAGAAGTCTTCTCTGAACTTTCTCCAAAGTATCAATATCCTTCTGGAGATACGGTCTACAGTAGTAAGTGAGGTTTCACCTGCGCTCTGTACAATACTCCAAGTGAGGTCTCACCAGCGCTCTGTACAATACTCCAAGTGAGGTCTCACCAGCGCTCTGTACAATACTCCAAGTGAGGTCTCACCAGTGCTCTGCACAATGGCATGAGCACTTCCCTCTTTCTACTGCTAATACCTCTCCCTGCTAATACCTCCCCCGATGCAACCAAGCATTCTGCTAATATCTCTCCCTATACAACCAAACATTCTGCTAATACCTCTCCCTATACAACCATAACATCAATGGAGCAAGAGCTGTTTCTTATGTATAGCAGGGATCCCACCTTTTATATACAACCTGACACTTTATGTGTGGGGATATTAGCACTCCTACCAAAATGGACTTGGCGGAGATTATCTGACACTTTTCAGGTGATATTTAGTCCCTGGTTTCTTAATCATGAACAACCATTACTTCCTGCGGTATGGAGAACACTTCTGATAATGACTTCACTATTCCTATTACTTCAACTTGCAAAAAAATTAAGTCTAACTGTGAACGAAAATCTGAAAGCCAATTGTTAGATGAATAAAAACTTATTATGGGGCCTCCAAATTAAGGCAAATGACTTTAAATAATCAGGCGCATTTCAGTTCCTGTTTTTTTTATACATTGGCTGTGCCGGCGATATGGATGCCGGAACAACCAATGAGTGCCGGTGCAGATTCCAAACATTTGTCAGGAGTCTGCTTTATACATAGAGTGGACATAGCGATAGCGTCATTTTTTGGCAAACCCAAATCTTGTTGATACATAACCCCTAATATGTTTAATTACTGAATGGATCTTTTTACTGGACATGAGAGTGTTATTATTATAATGTACCAATTTAATCCTTATTATAACACCATATGGCACTTGAAAGAGGCTAGAATTAGAGAAAAGAGGGGCATTAGTTCGACAAGATGACATTTGCAGCCCTGCAGCGAGCCAAATACACATCTTGGCTGCAACATATAGTTCTATAATCAAGGCTTAGTTATGGATGGTAATATATTACAGCAGTTTTTAGGGAAAGGTTAAAATGCTAACAGAAATTATCATTTTGTAATAATAGACTTGTAAAACATTGTGATAACAACATATCTATGATCGTAGTTTAAAACAAAAATACACACAGTAAAAAGGAGTCCATCGCCTAAATTATGTTTGTGCTGTGACTGTATAGAATAAGAAATGACTGGTACATTGTGTATTTATGCAAATGACGAGAAAATAGACTTTTGGAGGAGATGATCTCTGCATGAGAAAGGGCTATCCGAAACACGTTGCACTTTATATTTTCTCCATATATTTCCCTGCCGGATCTTGCTGTTTATGTCTGTTACAAGGTATATGTGTTTTTTTACTTCATTTTATTTCATTTTGTCTATTTGTTTTTCCATTGAATCTTAAACATTAATAAAAAAATTTGTGTTTGTCTATTATTTACAGTATTCATATATTTATATATTTATTTTGAGCGCTGTCCACTTTTTCCTTTTTATCCTACTTTTTAAGAGGAAATAGGTTTTAAATGTCTTGTGTTAAAGGCACTGTCTGGTGCCCAAAATGCATCTTCCAAATATGAATGCAAATTAATGTGCTTTCATAGTACTTTAAAATGAATGTTTTACATTTTGCATTGATTAAAAAATGAAAAGCTTACACTTAGATGAATTTGTGAAATTACATCCATTTGCAAGAAACCAGGACTGCCCACATTAGCTGAGTAAAAGTCAATTTCCTAAATTGTATTTTGCTGCAGGAACCAATGAGAAAAATGTAATTCAAATTAATCAAATCAAATTTCCTGTTTCTCTAGGGATGTCATCAGACAGTGTGTTGCGATGTTAATATATACTATGTGTACAAGAGCAAGGTCACTGATGTTCCACACAATGCATTCTATTCCACCAGCAGAGCAGCAGAGGAAGTGAAAACAAAACATGCTCAGTACTTACACACAATCATAAAGAGTATTATGCATAAGCCCTCAAACCTAATCACCATTCAGGTAATATCCATTACTACTGGTGCAAAACTATGTTCAAAAAGAACTTTTCTATTATGTAAAGAATCACTTAAATTGAAGGGTCACCCCCCTTCAACCCCCCCTCGGGAGGCAAATCAATTTGAAAGATTGGCAACATTTCAGAAAAACTCAATGGTTGACATGAATCTCACTAAACTTTCAGTTAACAGCAATAGATCCTTATTGGCATCTCATTAAAGCAGACATTTCACTTCCACAAGCGGTCTTAAATCACAGATAGACAAATGAGAGTTGGAAACATTTTTTAACCTCTCCCTTGTGGGGTTCTAAATTCCAAGAGTGAGGTAAAGTAGAATACCACGGGACATAAGGTGGAATGTAGCAAGGCAATAAAAAATGTAATAAAACATGCAATAATGATTTAATTGGTTTTATCTTCCTCCTACAAAATATCAGAAGTGAACTCCTTTCTGCTAGGTTCCTTTCTGTTGTTTTTATAAAGAATCTATGCAGTAAATGTGTAGGTCTTCAGAAAAAAAAAAACTTTTTTTATTTTGCTTTGAAATATATATTTAATATATCAATATTTGATGTTTTGTATAAGTTCATATTTACATTCATCAATGGAATGTTTTTAGACATTTATATTACAAGAGACCTTTGTATGGTATGGCAACAACATTTGCTTCCATTTAAGTTTCTAGCCAGAAAGTCTAGTTGTTACCAAAAGCTTTGAATTTAAATTTCAGGCTAGAATCCTCTGTATCTGAGAGGTGTCACTGACATTCCTTTTTCTTAAAAATATCTATAGTATCCTTTGTTATCTTTTTACCTGCCCAAGTATAATTACAACATTTGCCTTTAATTATAGAGAAAATGGATACCAAGCCACATCCCTTATTATAATACTACCATTTTATGATCAACTATATATGTATATATATATACACGCCTCCTAGTAACTGGATCTCCTCATTTAGTCACACTATATTTGAATGGGAGTATTCTTACACATTGCAAGTATTGGTCCACATATGTAAACAAAGACTTTGTTATTTCCGAATGGAAATGAGTATTTCATCATAAAATATGAAAATATGCCCTATTCTATGCCCCAGTATATTTTGTAACATTTAATGGTGGAGAATGCGGGCATTAGATTTATTTAGAATTATTACTGAATTACTTAAGAGAGATCCTTTAAGCTGCAAGTTACATAAAATAAAACAGAGATCTGTTCACTGCAATGAGTGTTGGTGTCTTGCCTGGCACAGGAAGATTACTGACATATGTTGATTGAAGATGAAGCTGCATTCCAATAACTTTTGTTACTGCAAAGTTACTGACCGAAGACAGAGGAGGAGAGGAAGAAAAATAGTTTGAACGTGGTTGTTATTGATCCAGTACTGGATGGATTTTGAAGACATAAACTTGAGATCTCATTCAGAGTCCCAAGTAAAACTCTTCAAAAGTTATTCTCAGAAGAGAGATTGGGTACATTTGATATTTCACTA